>JARHVA010000391.1:4027500-4085000 GCA_037957365.1 Torreya grandis
AAATCATGATATTTACCAATGGTTCCATTAAAAATATGTTGGACCTCTGCATGAGGATTATAATAAGATAATAGAAGGTGTATATTGTATGTGTAATGCACTTCAAATTTAACTATTATTTCTTAACCTATATTCTTAGGGAAAGGATCACTAAATATATTCATTTTTATACTCATACTTGGTTATGAATTTTTAATATTTGTAGATGTACACACATTGATTTTATCATTTATAAAATCCTAAATCTTATGTCTCAAACTAATGTATATGTTGGTAGTATTCCCTGGTGCTCTATGAAAATCATAAAAATCATTTTTATCAAATCCTTTTGGAAGAGGCTTACTCCTATAAACCTATTTAATATGAGGAAGATATATGATGTTACATTCCAATAAATTTCATAATACTTTATATGTATCTTTTGTTAAGTTGTTAAATTCTCTCCTTGGAGGATATTTTGTTCTATTAGGGAACTTTTTTTTAAGGTTGTGAAACTACATTCCTTTTTTCATTTTCATAACTCTCATTTTTGGTTGATCACCTTGTAAAATGAAATACTCAAATTATTTACATGATAATTATAACTTGGTTTGGTTTCATAATTTATCTTATCCATTTCCAAAAACTTGACATCTGTTTCCTTAACTATGTGACATAAAGTTGTGAATGATATAAAATTATTAAACATAATATATTCACGTAGAGGTGGAAACAGGGTTTGTTTGAATATGTATTTAAATTCCTTATATACCATAGGATTAATCATATCGTATATCATGTTATTATACTATAATAAATGGTATGTGATAGGTCAGTTGGATTCTTGTTTAAGCTAAGCAACCTGAGTATATGAAATATGTTCACTTATATTGATTGAGAAATGTGCAAGGAATAAATCTGGCAAATTATTGAACACATGAACTGACTGATGTGGTAAATATTATAACCATATTATGGAATAGTCTTTCAAATTTATAGGAAATAACTTGGTCAATAGCCTATCATTTGATTCATAGTCCAAACGTGTGTGAAATGCTCTTAAATGTTGATCATGATCACCATTTTCATCATACAATGTAATCTTAGGTGCCAAAAAAATAATTGATAAAGGATATGTATAAATATGTTAAGAGAATTATTTATGTAATAAATTATAAGAATCAAGTGCCTAATTAGGTTTTAAATGACTTTGTTCCATAGATAACACCTTAGCTTGTAGAGCTAAAATAATCTGCATAATAGATTATGCATTAAGAACATAATGTGTGATAACCAAAGGTGGTGTCTCAAATGTATGAGTATAAATTGGCATATTATTCTAATGAAACCCTTATGTGTACCCCATAGTATATGGTGGTACAAAACTCATATAGATTGATGTAGATAAAATAATGGATTCCAAAGCATTAGAAGTCTAGCCTTCAAATGATTTATGAATTTCCTCTCTAACCATTTTTATAAACACATCTTGCATATATTGGCTATTTGAAAGAAACATTTTTAACTATCTTTTATCCATGTCATCAAATATATTAACTAAATTTTCCATTATTCTACTATCAACTCAAACCTAAAAATGATCATCTTGAGTAAAAATTAGTATAACACTTTATCTAAGATAGGTAAGAACAACTTTCTTAGATTAAAAAATATATGAAATATAAACTTGGAAGATTGTTGTTAACAAATAAATTACCAAATATAAAAACCTTAGTACATTTATTGGAAATAATAAAAATGATATAAAACCTAGAAATATGGATGGTTAGGGTTTGTGATATTTGATTAATACATAGTTTGAACAAACTATTTTCTTAAAATTAAGGAATTAAACAAGTTTTAATCCAATTATGATAAACTTTTGAGTAAAATTATAATTTATAATATATCCAATAAATCAAACAAAATTGATTTGGAATTTTTTATTTTTAAAAAGATGCTAAAAAGGAAAAATACTAAAGATAAATTACTTAGCTATAACTCAAATGTAATAGACTATCACAAGGACTATGTGATCAATTGGGTGGCTGAGTAAGGTAAATGTGAATCAAGAATAGGGATTCTCTTTATCTTTGTACAAGGCCATATTATTTGGACCAAGTCAAGTCATGTTATAGTATGTAGGATACACTAGAATATGGTAGTGTTTTTTATCTCTATGACAAATATTTTATATGCATTATTTCATGTTTATCCTGTGTATGTATTATGTGTTTCTCAATATATTCAAAAATCCATTGTGTACCTTATTATTCACTTAAAACCCTAACTTAATATACAATGAATTACAATTGTGATCAATGGAAAAAATTGAGTTAGTGTCTTAAGTTGTGCTTGACCTCATCAGCCCTTATATTAAGTGTTCCCTACATATTAATACTTTGAATAGGTATCAAAATTCATGTAGTTTTCCCATGATATGGTGGTGTGTGTGAAATACTGGTGTAATATTATATGTTGATGCAATTTTGGTGTAATTATGTGATTTATAAATGGCTTGTGGCCTTGGAGATTTATTTAGACTTAGCTCAGGGCTATTTAAGTTGTGTAAAGTAAAAAATTATAAGAATAGGTGCTTTATTCTAATGTACGATTAGATATTATGGTATTTTTAATCATGGGAGTCTTTTTTCCTCTACTAAACAAATGAATGGAAAATATGCCTTTATAGTGGTATTTTGGAAAATTACTCCGATATGACTTATGAAACATGTGAGATAACCCATTATGTGATTTTTAATTTGAAAATTTTATTGTTATATGGAGCAAGGATGAAACTAGTGGATTCAAACACTATCGATGAACAAGATAGTCTTGAAGGAGAAGCCTTGTTTGATAAGTAGAGATAACTAATCTATAAGTATAATTTATTTAAGGGCTGAGCTTGGGTTATTTAGAATGAGTAATGGGAATATCAAGTATCAAAATTGATATAAAGAAAGGGATCATCTATATATAATTATAATAATAGTGGTTTAGTATTGTGGAACTGAGAATAGGCTAAGTGTACATAAGGATGGTTACAAGAGAATTATTTTAACACTAAATTTTAATTTTAGTGACTACATAAATGAAATCATTATTTTTACATATTATTTTTTTCCATGAATGCTTTCTTCTATGTGCATGTGTTTGTTTGTTTATGTGTCCTTATTCATGGAGTATCCTCTTATGTCACCTTTTGTGGGTCTTATTATTTTGTGGTATAACTAACTTGTCTTGTCACTAACTTGGGTGTGATCACTAAATTTTTTGGAACTTTACTTTATTTATTGATTTTAATCATGATGTTTGTCATGTGTATTATATAATATGATTGTATTCATGAAATATATCATGCATATTTCAGTATACTTACTTGTGAATATGTTTCCATGGTATCTATCATGCATCTAATGGGTCATACTACTTATTTGTGTTATCATTACTATATATAGCTTGATTGGGGGCATATTGTATCACATTTTTAACATTCTAGTTTTTTTAATCTTAATTTTACTCTAGGGGAATCATACATTTTTGTTTTTTTCTTGATATGGTATTATATTTCCCTTGATATATTGATACTTATATATGACATATATATTCAAGAATAATTTGTTTATATTAGATATATTCAAATTTTAATAGAATATGTTTTAGAATATTAATAGTTTAAACATATTATTTTCATATCATATGAGTTATTTAACATTATACTTTGAGATTAATTATTACATTATAGGTATTCATCCCTTACCTCAAAACATGGGCATATATATGGACATATTTTGAAAAAATCAAAATGTTGTGAACTTGAGAAAATTTCATCCAAATTGAACAAATTTTTGGTTGATAAAAAAGTGAAATGGGTGCCTCCTAAATAAGTTTTGGATATGATTCAAAAACTATCTAAAGTTTGGTTATGGAATAAATTGTTATGACATTTGGAGAAAATATCAACTAGATGTATTCATCCTACAATCTCTTTTCAAATTAAATATTTTAAAATTCAAATATTCAAATATTAACAGTTCAAACTTAAAATATATATCATCAATGTTGAATAATTATAAAAATTGGTAGTTGTTTACATACATAAAAATCCCATGTTGATGGAGGCTTAGCTTGAGTATGCATTGACAACCTCTTCATTTTTCTCTTGTTAAATGTAGGTGTGTTTTTCAAATTATTTACATTTATATTTTGACATAATCATGTATTAACTTATATTTTTATACCCATGTCAGAGTGGGGTTTTATATAGACATAAATTTCACATAAGATCCTTATTCTAAGTGTCTTATTAAAAATTTATCATATTTTGAAAACCTATAATTATTTACATGTTTATTGGAACATACTAGACCACCTTAGGTCCCCATTCATCTATTGAGCCTAAAAATAAAAATCTAACACTTAACAAAAAGTATTTTTTGGCATCCTTAGAATATTCATCACCTATTATCATGATTTACCTCAAAATCATACACTTTGTCATAGCTAGATCATACATGAATGCTAAGTTGGTTTGTATATGTTAAAAACATGCCTTACACATGTCTATATCTTTTATCCTTGTGGTACCTTTATCATAATGACATTGATTATGCACCCACAACGTTTCCCCTTTTCATTTCAAAATGTTTATAACACACATATCTTGTCTTAGATAAAACTATATACACAAGGTCATCTCAAGCAATTTATAATGGGATGAGAACATACAATAGACACATGAAAATTTGAATATAAAAGTTCAAGAATAGATCCAATCAGCAACAATAATTCCTCCTACTTCAAGATGAGATTCATTGAGTAATATATTACACACTTTTGATATAGTTGTTCTTCTTAGTCTTTCATCATTTACCTTGTGCCAAAGCAGGGTATTATCTTGAATATAGTTGTATTATCACTTCTAGGAAAGAGGAGGTTAAAAATCATCATCTGATATATTCCATACACACACTTATAGATTTATGTAGAGGTTTTATTTTGAATGTGTAGGATACATAGTTTGTAACACTACTTTGGTGTTTTCTTAAATCTATAGTTATATATTTATTTTTGGATTGTCAATCTAGGACAAAGATTAATAAAATAAATTATACAAATTTTATTTTAAAAAAATAAATAAATAAAAGGTACATGAACATAAAAAAATAAAAATCATACCAATGACACAAAAATCAGACTTGGAAACCATATACAAGATAAAATAAATGACATAGAAACAAAATCATGAATTATGATTATGAGAAAGCTAAATCTACCTAGGATGAAACCGTGTGGAGTGTGTGTCTACATATAAGAGGTTGTTTAGTCCTGTATTTTAGAAGTAGAATCTAGGTAATTTACATAGTCATTATACAAGTCCAAAATTATAGAACCATAATCAATTATGATCATTCCTTAAATTTTTTATTACACTTGGACATCTCATTGAGATATTTTATGTTATGTACCTATGAATGATATTTAAATAATATATAATATGGAAGCTTTACTCACTTTAATTATTGATTGAGTGCTTTTGGTAAGTTATCTTTTTAGTTGCTAGGTATTTTTCTAGGTGATTTCAAGTTGAGAAATGAATAAGGGTTTATCTTGTGTGTGTGTGTCTATGTGTGTGTGTGTGTGTGTGTATGTATCTATATATGTATGTATATATAACATATATATATATATATATGTACACACATACATACATATATATACACACATACATACATATATATATATATATATATATATATATATATCTGTATGTGTGTGTGTATGTATGTATATATAACATACATACATACATATATATACACACACATACATACATACATATACATACATACATATATGTATGTATGTATATGTGTGTGTGTGTGTGTGTACACACACACACACACACACACACACACACACACACAAGATCAACCCTCATTCATTTCTCAACTTGGAAACACCTAGAAAAATACCTATAAATTGACAAGATAACTTCCCAAAAGCACTCAATCAATAATTAAAGTGATTAAAGCTTCCCTATTATATCTTATTTCAATATCATTCATAGGGACATACCATATACAAATCTTAAGTATTGAAGGAACATCTCACGATCCATATTTTTTGAGTTACAAGCCTGGTCACTCTATGTACTTATCACACATTTGTGTGTGTGTGTGTGTGTGTGTGTGTGTGTGTGTGTGTGTGTGTGTGTGTGTGTGTGTGTGTGTGTGTGTATCCCTTTTGAAAATATATCACACTAAATAATTTAGACTAACCATAAACATATGTTACAATTTTAAATTTGATGACTTTATGGCACTAGACACTTAGTTTGGCACAAAACACTTGCATCGATGTAGGCATCTAGCTAGGATGGAAGTGTTTAGGAAGATAGAAAATAGGTACAAGTATAAAACTTGTATAAGGTGATAAAAATCAAGTTTATTTTTTTTACAGTATAGAAAGCTTGGTTATCAAAATAACATATGGTTAGACTAAGAGATAATAAATAGGCATAGGAGATAATGGATGAAAAAAATTTGACAATGAAAGGTTTAATAATTAAAGGGTAATATCATGATAAGTAATTTTCCAAGTATAAAATACTAATGAGCCATATAATTTAGATTTAGTATCTACATTTACCCCTTGAATCTAGTAATGATATTGTTAGTTTCAAAGAAAACAAACATGTACCTATGTGTATAACACACCTTATCTTTATGTGAGTACAAATTGAGTGATTTAATGGTAACTTGAAATATAAACAAGAGCATGTTATATTATATAATCTAAAATTTAAAGCATTGGATATGTTTGAAATTAAAGAGAGAAATGTTAGGAGTACACTTATGTATTGATGTAATTGTCTTACCATTTGGAATTTTGATTTGAAAAGATGTTTCATTATGAATCATTGAATCTAAGATTAGGAAAAATGTAAAACCTACAAGTGTATATACATATACAAATATTGGAGAACAAATAACCCCCAACCTTGGAGAAAAGGCAAGTTTGTACTCGATAGTTGAGGTTAACTAAACCATGCAGCCTAATCCTACTTATAACCTAGTGAGTGTTAGTGATCCAAATCAAATATAAAAATAAATATGTTGAGGGTGTATGATTTTTTAACTACATCATATAAAACTCATAATATTAAGTGATTTAATCACCTCAACCTTGCCTAAAAATTAAACCAACTATCATAGTATATTAATTTAATAATAGTTCATATAATTCCATCTTAGTGTATGGTAAATCCTATAGAAGCATTTAAATTTTGAAATTGATTTTAATTTTACCATTTAGGGTAAAATTTACATAGAATATTCACCTCATATATCTATTAAGCAAAAATTTAGGTATGAAAATGATACCAATGTATATAATGTTACCATAAATTTCTATCTTGAACATATAACTACGTAATTTAGCCAATTTGAAAATTTTCAAGTGTGGAAGTATTGCGCCCCTATTTGTAACATAGGTAGTAAACCACACCAAATTGGCACATATTGGCATGTGGAATTTGTGAAAATTATTTCTCTTTTAAAACTATTAACACCATTTGGAAGAATCTTTGATAAACTTGCACCAACTGGTAGGTAGCTTCCTAGTACCTAGGTTTGAAGGAGAATCTCATTGAGTGCTTGCACATGGTAGTTGGAGAGCATAGGTGTCATAGTAGTGGATCCGGTGGCATAACAACCCTCAGTGATATATTACCATCTATCATTCACCCTTATAACCTAGTAATAAGATGCTCCTTTGCTTATTTAAACAAGCTTGAACATGGAGACTAGAAGAGGTGACTAAAGTTAGTGAAGCTCTATTGAAATTGATAGCTATCATGAGTGTATTGTAACTAGCATGAACTATGTTGATAATTATAGATATATAGCCTAATATCACTTTTGAGATACTAGGAATGAGTAGTTTTTAGGATGAGCCCATGCTCTATTTATATAAACTTTACTTTGTATTAACAACTTTGAGTTAATAGAAATGGTGTTACTTATCTTCATGGTTGTTAATTCATTCCACGTAATTTAGAATTAGCATATGTTTGTGATCTAAGTTTGCATGAATAATATTATAGCTTTCTTTGGTGTAATGTAATATGGTGTTAAGGTTTATTCTAGGTCACCAATGGCATCGTTATGCCATATAGTGACTTTAGAATGCCTATGAAATCCACTAAGTGCTAAAACTAGGATGTGTTAAATTCCTAATCCCCATGCCTAAATCACCAACTTGAAGAATGATAAATTGAACATAAGCCATTCCCATGACTTGACTAAGTTCCTAAATGACCCTTAACTCATTGTCCCCACATCTTACACCATTAAGATCTCTATCTAGCTAGATATGAACTTACTATAAAAGACTTTTGCCCTTTAATAGGCTCATGCCTATCAAAATTACCTAGAATGGCCTTCCATCGATAGACCACCTAAGCCATTTTGTAAATGACCAAGTACCATTGACACCAAGGTTGTTTCATGTTTCAACTAGCCCAACATGGGCATGATTCCTTCACTTTTGCACTTTGGATGAGTGCACAAGGCTTGCACCTTGTGTGAAATTGATGTTAGAATAGTAGTGTGTTAAATGTTATGCACCATTAACCCTACTATGATCACACCTAGTTATACCAAGTATGTAATTGACTTGGCTTGATTGTTAAGCATGTGACTAAGAACAAAATCTAAACAAGTGAACATTTTTAAAACATTTTGGTTCCATTTCCAAGACTCATGTTTAACTTTATTGATATAATGGTGCAATAGAGTGATACTCTAAATTTCACTCAAGAACATGAGCACTAGCTAGATAAAGTGGAAGATAGTTTCATGCAAAAGCATTAGATATGCCAAGGATGGAAGCCAAGAGAATGGGTGAAAACTTACTTGTATGATGCTCTATATGGGGTGTTATTTTATGAACTACCTAAGCATGTGTACCAAGGGTTGGTCACCTATACCACCTATAGAAGATGAAGCTATGATCAGTGCCTCAAGTGGATAAAATAGTGCATAGAGAGGCTTAATATCCTAGATGATGTTTGGATGTGCACTATAGATAAGTGGTGGAGTGGCACATTGAACAACTATGTGTTAGAATTCATATTTATTTCATGAACCAAGGGGTATGTTCATAAGAGGGCTCAACATCAAACTAAATAAATTTTTAATGGATTATAATATTGAAATAGTAAGAATGGAAGGCTAAAATCCTTGCATGTATGAGCAAATGTAGAAGATGAGAAGGGGAAGTATATTTGAGGTACGATGGAAAGGGATGAGAAATTTGACACCTAAGAGCTCTAAAAGTAGATCTATAACAAGTGAAGTTGTAGGCTAATAGAGGATCTAGAACTTAGAAATGTTGAGAGGACTCATAATGAGTGTGAAGGGCATAGGGAAGGATCCTTTGAGTTATAACATCATGATGAGAGAAAGGAGAAAGCAAGAGACCAAGCTCAAAATTTGGGTGTAGAATGCCTTAGGTTCTTACAAGATGTGTTGAATGAGGATGTGTTAGAAGCACCTACCCCCTTTAAACTAGAAGTACAAGCTCATACACTAGATTCTCTACCAAAAGATATAAGAATGATAACTAACCCTATTATCAACATTGATTTTGATAGACTTAAATATTTGAATCAATACTTTTTAATCAAACAAGTGATACCTTTTGATAAATTGAACAAGAATACCATGAGACCAATGAGTGTCAACCTAGGGATCTAGAACACAAGCGTAAGTAATCTCATTTAGAGGATATTAACTATACCAACTAGGAAATAACCCATAGGAAGTGTCCTAGCACTAAAAATGAGAATAAATATGCCATCGAGCTTGATAGTGTAACCTATGCCAACATAGTCAGCACTCAACCCTATACCTAGAGGTATTATAATACCACCTCTAACATAGATGCTAAGGGGAAAATTCCCTAAACTCTAACACTACCCCCTCAAAAAATTTATTATGAGATGTTGATGAACCTACCTAAGTATCATAGTGTAGAGAATTCCATAGATCATGTACTCAAGTTTGAACTTCAATTGCATGCTCATGGTATCACCCAATCAGAGTGAAAGGTGACTCAATTTTTGACCACCCTTCTAGATCATGCCCATACCTGACATCAAAAATTTGATCTAAACTAGGCTATGATGGTCTATTATATACTAAAGGAGGCTTTCTTGAAGGAATTTTATATTCTTAATTTTGATTAATATAGCATCATGGTGCTCAAGGAAATTAGACAAGGGTTATTCAAGAACATGCACCTATATGATGTACAGTTTAAGACCCTCCTTTATAAGCTTGCATATGATATCCAGCCCTACCAACATGTGCAATGGTTTATTGGGGGCATGTTAGTACCTTTTAAAAGAGTGTTTTACATGAAGACATTCATGGACCCCCATAAAGTACTTGAAGATGCACTCTGGGATGAGGCAATATGTAGTGCTGATACTAGGATTAGCCCATTTATGAAGGCACAAAATTCATCAATAGCCTCCTAGATATAGAAGCTAACTAATGGTTTAGTGCATGATGATCATAGTATATTGTGGTGTACTAAATATGAGATGGAAGGGCATAATAATAATAATTTCCCATGAAGAAATGTTCTTACCTTACTTCTCAACTATGAATTTTATCATAGGCTTCATAACTCTCAGAACTATCCCCTGTTGTAACATGCTAGTCAAGTAAACAATATCATCTATTGTAAGATGTGTGATGCCTATACTCATTCACTAGTGGATTGTCAAGTTATTGATGAGATGTGATATAATATGGAAAGAGGCAAAAGGTAGGTAATGACCATAATCGATGGGTAAGTGGGTTAAGGAAATGAAGGCTATGGCCAACAAAATAGAAGATATGGGAATCAGTGAGGTATGCATGGGTGAGGTGGAGAATGAAGTAGATAAATATTACCACCATGATCATGTTACAAGTGTGTATTGACTAATACTTATCATCACAACTACCCCATGCACCCAATATATGAGTATTTTTAGGGATCACATGTGGTTAAAGACTACCCAGACTTATAAAAAAGTTGACTCAAGGTCGACTTGGTGTAGATAAGGGTGCCACCATGGTTAGGTATGAGAAAAAAGAAGATAAATGGGCTCCCAAGTTATATTAGACTCAAAAGGAGACACCTAAGGTGTAGGCCACAACTCAGAGTCAGTTCACCACTCAACCATATCTTACACTAATGAAAGAACTACACTTAGAATATGGTAAGCCAAGTTACACTAAGTGAATAATGTGACTTGATCCAAAATTTATGTCATACCTTAACCCAACATGATAAAAGGACATCTTAAAATAATCCATGAGTGTAATATAAAATTTTCATAGAGAGATCCAATTGGCCTAATATTTAGAAGCATAAGCAAGCACCATGTGTGTAAATTAAGATAGATAGGAGGTTGAAGTGCAAGACTCGACCAAGATCCTACACCTCTTATAATTTAAAGGGATGCTACCCCTACTAAAAAAATTGATGTTAGAGAATTTAGGGATGAAACAAAAGGAAGAGGCCATGCCTTAGATGATTGAAGTTGATATGCCACATATGGAATGGGTTCATGAAGTGAGGCATACTCAAAATGTAGAGTATGACTAATAATTGCTAATAAACACCACTATCAATGGATGGTTAGTTTTTAAGGTCCTTATGGACACAAGTACTAAGGTTAACATTCTAACCAAAAATACCTAGGATAATATGGGATGGCCACCCTTGAAGCCCTCCCCCCATATGCTATTTATGGCTAACAAACTCAAGTGTAACCTATCAAGATCCTGAAGGGTACCATTGTAGATGTCATGGGCACTAAGTTCTAAGTTGATTTTGAGGTGATCAAGTTGGAAGAACATGATAACTATCCAATGCTCTTAGGGAGGCCATGGTGTTATGCTAAAAATTTGTATATGCACTTCAAGAAGCATTACATGAATTTAAATAATGGTAAAGAGAGGGTGGTTATCTCCTTATCAAGTGAGAAAAGGCCTTTATATTTGGAAAGTGTTGATCTCAAAAATGAGATCAACCATATTTATAACATCATGGTGTGGGACACCAAGAATCTTATCCCAAGAGACCAAGGAGTGATTGAATGGTAAGATGGATAATCAACATTTGATACATTGATGTAGCCTATGACCAATGGGTTTAAGAGGCTTATGAAGTGACTGGTTGAAGGTACTAGTAAACAACTATGCTAAGACCAACTAGAATAGGACTAATTAGGATTGAGCACACTCAGAAGAGATGGGATCCCCATGCCAAAACAATGGTGAAAAGGGTGTTTTATTTAAGTAAATGAAAGCTTGAAACACTCCCAAACTATGGAGGGATTTATCCTATAGAGACTTATGTCCATGACATTGAAGCATGCATTCCCAAGGAAATTGATAAGATGGGCACACTGATGCATACCCTAAAGAATATTGTTGCTCATTAGTGGGAAGTGTAGAGGCCTAGCTTACAAACATGGCAAAATGTGAAGGTAACAATATGCACTAGGTTTGGAAAGATTAATGAGGACTTAGATATACTTGCTTACTCAAGTGATTTTGACCCAATTATGCATGTGTGCTTATGTGAATAAATTTATGGGTGAATGCCTTCTATAAAACTTTGAAAACATGGGCATGAGTGTGGTACATTATAAATGATATGCATTAAGAGATAAGAGACTAGGAATCACTTAAGGAGAGGTTTGTGTACACCTTCTCTTTCTCTTCATATAACTTAGAGCTCCTAGAGCGACTACAAGTCATTCTTAGGGCTATGTTTGAGAATACTAACATCCTAAAAGAGTGCCTTAGAGACATGTTCAGTGAGAAAGGAATAGCACTCCCAAATTTTTTTGAAGAAAAGGTTCTCAATAGTGAATCTAGTGAGGAGGATGATGAGACCTAGAAGGAGTAAAATTGAAAGGCCCTAACAAGAATACAAAAACTTGTGAAACTTATGGATGACAATGCCTTGGATGAAGAAGATCCAACTCATCTTTGAATTGAAATAACTAAGGGGAAAAGGTAAGTTGAATACCCTCATTAAGATAGGAATGAACCCTACTACATGTCACTCAAAACCATTAAAATATACATCAACATAAAAGGCAAGTTGAAGATTGCCACTATAGGTGCTTACTGGTTTGAGGTAGAGATAGCATTAATTATATACCTCCTGAAGGAATTTTAGGACTTGTTACCATGCAGCTATCAATACATGAAGGTCACCCACCCTTCCCTTCAAAAAATAAACATCAAATTGATGGATGATGTGAGGCCTATTAAGAAGCATCCATATAGAAAGAACCCTAATCTCTGTGCCAAAGTGAAAATAGAGATTGATAAAATGTTGGTCATAGCTATCATCTACTCTAAAAAAGAATATGAATGGGTGATCTTGATGGTCATAAGCATCAATAAATATGGGTTCATATAGATATATGTTGACTACAAAATTTTAAATTTTACCGATGTCACTGACCCATTCCCAACCCCATTCACTGATGAGGTCTTAGATGAAATTGTAGGGTGTGAAATCTATACTTTCACTAATGGTTTTTGGGCTATCATCAAGTGCAGATCAAGGAGGAGGATAATCCTAAGATAACCTTTGTAACTTAATGGGGTTGTTTTGCATATAATGTGATGCCCTTTGGACTAAATAATTCACCCACCATAATCCCTAGAGTGGTGATCATTGATTTCAAGGACTCCATCCATAGGTTCTTCCAAGTCTATCTCAATGATTGGATTATATATGGCCTTGTCAAGTATCATTATTATAATTTGTGCCTCGTGTTTGAGAGATGCAGGCAACTCCAAATATCATTAAACCTAAATAAGTGCATCTTCATAACCCCCTTTAGAACATTACTTAGGCATATCACTTTTAAGGATGGTTTACTTGTTGACCTTTCAAAGATAGCCATCATAGTTCATCTCCTTACTCCTTCAATGTATAAAGATGTTTACACCTTCTTAGGCCATTATGGCTATTATAAAAAGTTTGTATGGAGCTATTCCAAGATTGTAGCACCTTTGGAGGAGCATTTGCACAAATATGGCCTATTCTATTGGGTGGGGTACAAGAAGAGGCTTCTAAAACATTTAAACTAAAGTTAGATAACACACTAATTCTATAATTCCTAGACTAGACTACTCTTTTCCATGTCCATGTCGACACTTCAGGATTCACAATTGGTACCATATTGGCACAATTAGTCAAGGGTAAGATGGACCACCCCATCTCCTTTACAAGTAGTAAATTGATGAAAGTAGAGCATAATTACACCACCATCAAGCAAAAAGTGTTGGTAATGGTCTATGCCTTACAAAAATTTAGGCAATATCTACTGACAACCCCATTCATATTTTTCACAGATCACAAGGTGCTTAAGTATCTCATGAACAAGTCTATCCTACATAGGTGCATATGCAGATGGATATTTCTATTCTAGGAATTATAATTCTCCATTATTTTTAAACCTAGGAAGTAGAACTTAGGGTTATACAATTTGTCCTGCATAAATTTTGGTGATGTAGTGATGTCAATTGAAGATGACATGTTAGACATGTAGCTATACAAAGTCCAATACATCCTTAAAGAATTAAAAAATATTTTTGCTTTGCTAACATTTGGGTTTGCACCTTAGACCATATCAAATAAGGAGAATAAATAACTTGTGGTTTGCATTACCCCTTTGTATCTCATTGAGGGGGAGCTATACAAACTAGGTAGAGATGAAGTCCTACATCGGTGTGTTCTAGAACATGAAAGGGACTCCATATTAAAATAATTACATGAGAGAATCATAGGAATATGCAATGGTACAAAATATATTACAATCAAGCTTGTAGTGACCAATCCTATTCCAAGACATAAAAGAGTACACTAAGGCATGAGACATATGTTAGCACACTAGGAAACCCAACCATTAGTATGATATGCCTCTCATCCCCATTATTTCCTAAGTGTTATTTGAGAAATGGGCCATTGATTTTTTTGGGCCAATAATTCCTATAGCATGGCACACAAGTGCAAGGTATATCTTGATAGCCACTGACTATTTCACTAAGTGGGTTGAGGTTGCATTGATAAAAGAATATATAGTTGAGATAGCCACACCCTTCATCTAGGAAAACATAATAAGTCAATATGGGTTCCCATTAAGTCTTATTAGCAATAGAGGCACTCATTTCATCAAATATATAGTGCACATCCTCTTAAATGAATACATGGTGGTGTACCACAAGACCACCCCATATCATCCATTGGTAAATGGCATAATTGAATCATTTAACAAGATCTTGGGAACATGCCTAAAAAATATATGTGATGGTCTCAAGGATTGGGATGATCACATTTCAGTGGTACTATAGTCATACTATATGACATATAAGTACCTGAATAAAGCTATACTATTTCAACTAATGTTTGGTGTTGAAGCATTTCTTCCCATGGAATTCATGGTGTCATCCTTATATATTTCATGGATTGGTCACTTATACAACCAAGAATATTTGAGCACAAGGATGGAATATTTGGAGCATTTGGATGAAAATCACACCCAATTAAGATGGAGTCAACAAATCAAAAAGGCATACCAGAAGCTCTAGCATGATAAGCACATCAAGTACAAAGAGTTGACTAAAGGAGCATTTATGCTACTCTATAACTTAAAGTACCTTAATCACCTAAGAAAATTATAAATAAGGTGGATGGGCCCCTACATCATCCATCACATATTTGAGATAGGTGCATGCAAGTTGTACACATTATCTAACAAAATTCTCCCAGGGCATTTCAATGGTAACTGATTGAAGCCCTATCAATAGTAAGATGGCACTTGTGCCATAATAACACCAACTTCTTGGTCACTAGTCAGTGTGCATTGAGCTAACAAAAATATAGTTTGGCATAAGATAAACCATTCTTTCTCTTTTATTTTGTTCCTTATATAGTGCAAAGAGGTAATAAGTAATGCACAGTGGCCATAAGGACTTACCTACTAGAATTTCATGTATAATTCTAGTTGGGTGAATCAAGCACTTTTGCTTCTTAAGTGCATGAGGCCATGACACCTAATTTATTGGTACATAAATATCAACTAGATCCATTGGATTCATTTGGCCTCTTACGCATAATTCTAACTAGGTGAGTTAAGCACTTTCACCTTCTAAGTGCATGAGGCTAGACATCTAAGTCATGGGTGCATGAGACTCACCAGATGTAAGTAGAAGATGCACAAGATCCACATGTACATGGTGAATATTTTAGGGATCTTGGAGGCCCAAGAATGAACTATTCTCTAGAATTTTCATACATAATACCAATTGAGTGAGTCAATCCAATTTACTTTCTAAGCACCTAGGTTTAGATTCCTATGTTTTTGGGTACATGTATCAGTGCAAAGGTAGCTTTTACAAGATAGTTTGAAAGTTTTGCATACTTTAATCCTACATCAGAGATCTAAAATAGAAAGGTGAAGATTCTCAACATGAATAAGTGTAATAAATAAAGTAAAGACACACAATTTGATAGTGTGAAATAAAACTAGGAGAGATGACAAAATGCTAGAGGGCCAATACAAGGGATTTGTATGGGGTAGGATAGGCCAAGGCAAGATGATTCATAATAAATTGACCAAGATAGAGAATCATTCTTAAAATATAAGTGTTTCTATTAAAAAAAATTTAACCAAGGAGGCTAAATCATGTGCATGTGAGACATTGTGCCTAGGTTTTCACAAGGAAGGCAAAGGTCATGCCAAGTGAACAAGCACAAAAAGAAATCATCTAAGATTGATGGCATCCACTAATAAATGAGTAGGAATTGATCATTTGAACCACATGTCATTTCATCAAAAAATCCACTAGGAACATTTAATGAGGCAATAATAGTGACAAAAAGATATGTAATTAATTCATTAATGATGAGGGATTCTCAAAGATTTCATATATTTTTACATTTTCTAAGAAATTGAGGTGCCTATGCCATAAAATATACATTAATGATGGTATTTGAGAGAGAAGGGTATAAAATAGAAAGAAACAGACTTACTTAGGTTATAAAGTTTAAGCTAATTCAAGACTTAGAGTGAACCTAAGCAAAAACTAGAAAGCCAAAATGGAAAAACCTATGAGAATTTGATCATTTTAGACACCAAGAGTGAATGATGACATACTAATAAATATTGAATTCCTAGTGAGGCCAATTTGAACATGTGTGGAGAGATATTTGGGTATAAAATAGATAGTGGGAGAAATAAGTTTCCAACTAGGCCACTATTAACAGTCAGTGAAGCTCAAGAACTGAAGGTGCACTCATAGGCCTAATAATTATGAAGCATTAATAACAATTTGAGGTTTCAAAAAACCATACCTCCTATGATTTAACATAAGCCAATTCAAGATGGTGAAAAATTAAAAGGCAGTGATCTCCACATAGGCATAATAAGAACCCAAGTGGGCTAAAATTATAGAAGAGACAATGGCTACAAAAACCAAAGTAGAACCAATCGAAGTAGTTAGCATCATGGAAGTTGACACCAAGGCACTAATGAAAATGTCTTATCAATTCATGAAATTCCATTTATAGGTTGTAGTGGGGGAAGATTGGCGCTCATTTTTCACAACTTTTAGCTAAAGTAATATAACTACCATATGTCAAGTAACTTGGGAGACATGACACATGATTGGATGGTGAACATAGGGTGCAAGTCAATGCAAGGTGATGCCATGTTTGATGTATCAATTTGAGATATCAATTTGAGATAATTTGAGAGCTTATGATGAAACTCAACTCTATGATTTGACCTACTTTAGGAAGCCAGAGTAACTTTTATAGTTTTTACACTCATGCATCCACAAGGACTACATATACTTTGCAAGTAGGCTCATGAAAATTTTAGCATAGTTGATCAAGAGGATAACTAGGCTCCCATTGCTGGTAAATACATCCATGAGATGATGGATGATGATGAAGAGTGGAAGAATGTAGCTCAAATCCTTAATTATTTTAGGGGGTTTCATGTCCCCCATCAATAAGTGTGAGGACCCCAATATGAGGGTAGTGGTGTGCTTTGTAAGTTTCAAACTATGCCCAAGTAGTCAATGTACTGATGTGTTAAAGGTGTACCTATGCATCTCATATCACTTGGTGTAAAGTGTGAAATTAAACATTATAAAGTTCATCACCAAAGAGTTGGTGAAAAATGTATTGGATTACCATAGCATAAAGGGGACTTTTAGGTGGGGGTCTATCCTTATATTAATTATCATGGAGGAAATTGGGATCCCAAATGGGGATGGGGATAATCTCTGGGTTTTCCTAGAACATAATGATTCCCTCATGAAAAAATATAAAAACTTCACTTACCCCACATCCTTCAACACCAAATACAAAATGCACATGATGTGATGGTATAAGAAATACACAGAGGCCTTCAGGCTAGAATGATGCATCCCTCAAGGGCTCCCCCAGAGTATGTTTGAAAAAACTTTTGATGTGATGTAGAATTATTGTTTACTAAACTTGGCACTAGTAGATGGAAATAATTTGAGGTGGTTGAAGTTCCCGTATGCTTTGTTAAAAAATTAATTCAGAGAGGCATTATGATAGATCCCTAATGCATAGTAACTAGACATTATAATCAAGGAACTAGATATGAAGAGGCATAGATTAAGGCACCACTTCATTCACACCAATGGAAAGGCCACCAAAGATGAATAATATGAGTTATATTTCATTGAAATCAATCCCCTCCTAAAGGCAACCATATCTAGCTTCACCTATAGGCTTTAATTTGAGATGAAGCTAAGGAAGAAGGTAGCCTAGGGGGAATGTGCAACATAGAACGTTGATCCTCATAGCTAGATTAGTGATGATGGGACCTTGGCACCAACAAAAAATAATAAGTCTTCGTAAAAGAATAGAGGGGATACTTTGGAAGAAATAGAGGACCACCTAAGGGCCAAGATCACCTCAGAAGGAGAAGCATCTCCTTTAAGCTTATCCAAGAAGTGCATGAAATTCAAGCAAAAGACTTATACTAATACAAAGAAGAAGAAGGGGAAGGTTCCTCCTATGGCACCCAAGATAATCTTATCTAATATAGAAGAGGAAGAGGAGGAAAAGAAGTTAGATGAAGAAGCCATGGGAAGGGGTGTATACATCATGCTCAAAGAAGAAGACTCCTTGTCAAGTGAATGGACCCCCTCTCCTTCTACTTAGACTAAGATGAAAATATGGAATAAACTCAACTTTATTGAAGCTAAGATGTAGAGGGCATAGGAGATAGAGATCAAAGGGAAGAAATGACAAAGGCTAAGATGTCAAAATAGGATCTCAAGATGGTTAAGACCAAGGAATGAAGGAAACAAGTAGAAGATTGCAAGGCATGGGAGATGAAGGGGAATAAAGTAGAAGGAAAAAAGGAAGGATAAGTAGGAGAATATCTTAGAGAGGTATAAGCACATGAAGAATAAATACCCTCAAGGGTACCTACTAAGGAAGATTTGAAGCACAAATAAGAGGACATGGGCTTATCCTAGGATCACATCAACATGGTGTTGAAGTTGCACCAAAAGTGAGAGGCCATGAGGGTCAAGGGCATGTCCCAATATGAAATTTATTGAATAGAGGCCAAGGAGATAGATATGAGAGAAAATAAATGTGAGGTGTAAATCACACAAAGGAAGGTTGAAAAGGAAAAAGCTAAAAAAGAGGAAGAAAAGAGAAAGGATAAGGAGAAGGCTAAGAGGAAGGAAAAAGGGGAAAAAATGGCCCAAGAATAAAGTGCCAAGATGGTGAAGGAAAGAGAAAAGAAGAAGATTGTAACTAGCATAAAACCTAGAGAAGAAAAAGTACCAAAAAAGGCACCTAACACCTCCACCAGAATAATAGAAGATGTTGAACAATAGTTGTGCCCTAGCTCCTAAGGGGCACCTAGAGATAAATAAGGTGATGATATAACCTTATAAAAATAAATAAATAAGGAAGTATAGACCCTATTGGGGAAAGAGGAGAGAAAAGCTGGCATCAAGGAGGCTCATGTTAAAAATACATGACAAGAGGAGGAAATGGACAAGGGGAAAAGTCCATAAAAGAACCCTTATGATAAGGAGAACATGATGGTGAGTCTAACATTGAAGAAAAATAAGGAAAAAAATAAGAAAGAGAAGAATAAGAAGGGGAAGAAGAAGAAGTAACTAGTTAAGGCATCATCACCAGTGAAGAAGAAAAGGAGCTAGCTAAGGAAGAAGAGTACGAGCCAAGATACAAGGAAAAATTGTATTAGGGGTTCAAATATGATGATGACTTTTATATATTGGAATACATTCCCTTAAAGGCTACCATAACCTTGATTCACCATGTGATATATTACTAAATGGATGAGCCTCAGTTTGAGGTTCCAAAAGAATCACTTTGGCATGCTAAGAAGCTAGAAGAGGGGCATGATTACCAGCTTATAAATCCTTGAGATATGAACCCCATAAGGTTTGCTAATTCCATCCTCAAAATGGCCTCCAAAGTTGCATGTAAGAATATTGTCAATGATGTTTGACCCAATAGTTTTAAGAAGATAGTGTAAAAGGTGGAATAAGAACTAAAAGCAACAAAGATCAAGCTCAAACAACTAGTCAAGCACATAAAATAAGTGGAGCAATCCATTTTGGATGGTGTTGATACTTTGTAAATGAATTAAGTGGATATGGTATGAAATATGGTTGAGAAAATGTTACCCTAATTAAAACTAGTATGAGAGGAGAAATAAGACCCCTATGAGGCCTTAAAAAGAGAGCTAAACAAAAAGCTCGATACAGTAGAAAACCTCTTCACCAAACTAGAAGAGGGTGTGAAAGAAATAGATGTAATCTTTTACATCTTTTCCACTCAAATAGTGGTCATTGATGTGTGACTTAAAAAGGAAAAGGAGAAAGACACTTTTATTAAACACTCTTTCACAGTGAGCCAGACTAAGTGCATGTAAGTGGTGGCATAGGTCAATGACTAAATCACCAAGTTGAAGACCCAAGAACAAGAACCAAAAGCCCTCTTTCATGATTTTTAATCAAAGTTAAGTAAGGGGATATTTTATATGGTAGGGTAAGGAAATCAAGGGAAAGGCTTAAATCCTTCAGAAAAGAACTGGAAAACATGAACGTCATTTCCTTAGAGGTTGCATCAATTGAAGTATAATCCATCATTAAAGAGATCAAGCCCACAATCTAGGATTCAAAAACATCAAGGTAAAACTATAGCAAGGTGTAATAAAATTTTGTACACCAAAGGCACTAAAATAATAGTCTGAGGTGGATTAGAAATTTTTTATGGGGTAATGTTGGGCCCCTTTTTATAACTTAGGTAGTGGACCATGCGAATTCAACACATCTTGATGTGTGGTAGTCATGCAAATGATTATTCTTTTGAAACTATTATTACCAACTAGAAGAATCTTCATTGATCTTATGTTAGTTGGTAGGAAATTTATTAGCATCTACATATAAAGGAGAATCTCATTGAGTGATTATACATGGTGGTTGGAGAGTGTGGGTGTCTAAATATTGGAGTTGGTGGTATAACAACCCCCATTGATAGCTCAACATCTAGCATGTACACTTCCAACTTAGAAATAATATTCTCCTCCACCTATTTAAATGTGCTTGAACATGGAGACTAGAAGAGGTAACTAAGGTTAGCAAAGCTCTATTGAAATTGATATCCACCATGAGTGTATTGTAACAAACATGAAATATGTTAATAATTTTGGATATATAGCCCAAGATCACCAATGAGCCACTAGGCATGAGTAGTTTCTAGGATGAGCCCATGCTATATTTATATAAACTATACTTTGTATTGAAAACTTTGGGTTAATAAAAATGGTGTTGCTTATCTTCATGGTTATTAATTCTTTTCATGTAGTTTATCATTGTTATATTTTTTTGATCTAAGTTTACATGAATAATGCTATAGATTTCTTTAGTGTAATGTATTACAACATTAAGGTTTGTTCCAGGTCACCAATGGCATCACTATGCCATACAGTAACTTCAAGATGCCTATAAAATCCACTAAGTGTTGAAACCAACATGCACTGAGGTCCTAATCCTCATGCCTAGAGTTCCAACTTGAAGAATGAGTACTTGAAGATAAGCCATTCCCATGACTCGACCAAGCACCTAAATGACCCGTAACTCATTATCCCCATAGCTTACACCATTAAAAGCTCTATCTAGCTAGACATGAACTTACTCTAAAAGACTTGTGCCCTTAAATAGGATCACACCTATTTACCTTACCTAGAATGTCCTTGCACCGATAGACCACCTAAGCTATTTTACAAATGACTAGGTCCCATTGACACCAAGGTTGTACCATGTTTCAACTAGCCCAATACGGGCCTAGTTCCTTCATTATTTCACTTTGGGTGATTTTACAAAGCTTGTGACATGTGTGAAATTGATCCATTATAGTAGTGTGTTAAATTTTATGTGTCACAGACCCTACTATGCTCACACCTAGTTGTACCAAGTATGGAATTGACTTGGATTGATTGTTAAGTACATGACTAAGCACAAAATCTAAACAAGTGAAATTTTATATAATAGGAAGACATGTTTCCATGACATGAACCATTGAAATTTGAAACTAAAAACTAGTATACATGTGGATAACATGTTTCCATAACATTCCCCCATTGAATCTAAAATTGTTAACAATGTGGAGGTCATGTCTCTATGACATTCCCCCACTAATAGTCCCCTGAATTTTGAGGTGAGGGGAACTAAAAAATGGTAGTTACCTTACATCAAAAGGATAAGACAATTATATAATCTATGTATGGATAAGATAACATAGAGAAGTAACATTTATAGGTAGATATACCATTAAAGTGCATATAATATGATCACATAAAACCCTAAGATGAATGATATAGATCATGGCAACATCTAGATAGTAATAATATAAGCATAAAAATAATCAAACACACACATAAGATCACTAAAAATTAAATCAAAATACAATGGTACAAGGAGACCTCAAACAAAGGGAATGTCTAAATGTCAAAAATCAAAGGGACATAAATTATTTATGTGTACACAAAGCATAGAATGATGTATTCAAATGTCAATATAATAACCAATGATGTATCCCAATTTTAAAATAGTAAAACAAAGGAATTGGGGCTAAAACTAAAGGATCATGTTCAAATGCTCAAACAATAAATTAAATACACCTAAGTAAGTGCATACATGAAAGCATGAAATCATAATCAACCAACATAAACCTATCATACTAGTCTCAGAATATATGATTAGCAAAAAAAATGAATTACATATCATATCAAGTAAATTTTGAAATATATAAGCATGGATAAAGGAATGCATAAGTATATAATCTCAAACATGATAATGGAAAATGATCATAGAATAATTTAACTTGGGTGTATCATGATCAAAGAAGTGGATGACCCTAATGTCCATATGGCATGAGTAGAGAGAAGGCCAAACATCACTTAAAATATGTGTGAAATAAATTTATATATATATATATATATATATATATATATATATATATATATATATATATATATATATATATATGATATTATATATACCAACATGTAACTATCAACATACATGTTAAGGAGCTAATAAAACCTATAAGTGCTGAATTTTTTTTTGGTTTTTGAACTTGTTTAATTTTTTTGTATTTTTGGAATAAAAGAAAAGAAAATACTATCCTATGATCTCATCCAAAATATGCTCATATTTATCTCCCCATTGAGAACCTAATGTAATAAACTAGTGGTGCTACCAATAATCATGTATAGGTGTAATATATAACACTATAGGATCTATAATTCTCTCCATATGTACAACAAGATTATGTGGTCATGAAGAGATAATAAAAGGAGAAGGGGTTGATGGAAGGCATCATTAAATGATCTATGGTTTATTTTAATCAATATTAATAGGAAAATGTTTAGATACTATGTATATTTTAATATGGTGCATAATATATAAGGATTTTTTTTAATCCATTATGAATGTCTAATGCAATGGTCTTTCAAGTATTGGTTGCCTAGGAAAGGGGGATTATTTTTGCTTAAAATTTTATAGAGTATTAACCTTAGTAGGCTTCGTAATTAAATACCTATGTATAAACTTATTTTTATTAAGTGTATTTTTATATGGGATTCAAAAAATAGTGGTTACCATGTTGTTATGAATATATTTAGTACACCCATGCACTATGGAATGTAATGCACATAGTTTATGCGTAGTGTGTCAAATACCTTAATTTTGTTCATGTAATATGTTCTAAATGTGATATTTTATTATGTGGTAAATTATTTATAGTGTTTCACTTGCTTTGGTGTAGTGAAAACTAAGAAAATCACCATACACAATGGAATATAGTAGGGAATAAAAATTCTTAACTATAATGATCATGTGGTAACTGGGTTTCTAATTTGTATTATAACACTTTAACTAATGTATCTATGGGAGTATCAAGTGTATCTATCTAATCTATATTTGTGCATGTTGGTTTTAGTACCCAAATCTACCATATAGATATGCAAGTAGGCTCTACAAAGTTTAGTTCAATGCCTCCTCCACATGTCTCACTATCGATATCTTGATCAACCAATGGATCCTTGATAGGATTAATGTGTGAAACATCAATTGTAGTAGGGGTATACTAATAAAATTACCTATAATAATGGCTGACTTATGTGAAGGTTGATAAACCACATGTTCCTTAAAAGAAAAGGCATCTGGAAAGGATACAAGTGCTTAGAGGCTAGAAAACAGGTATAATTCTAAAAATTGCATAGGATGATGGTAATTAGGTTTATAGTGGTTTGCACACTATATAAGTATTTTTCATCAAAATAACATATGGTTAGACTAAGAGATGATATATAGGCACAAGATATAATGGATGAGATATTTTTGACAACATAAGGTCTAGAAACTAAAGGGTATAATCATGAGAAGTACTTTTCAAATTATACAATACTAATGTGACATATAATTCAGATTTAGTATCTACATTTATTCCCTTTAATCTCGTATTTAAATTACTACTTCAAAATAAAATAAATTCATACCTAGGTGTGTATAACACACCTTGTCTTTGCATGAGTAAAATTTGAGTGATTTATTAATGACTTGAACTATAACCAAGAGCATGTTATGGTATAAAAATTAGTGTATATAATTAAAATTGAAATCATTTAGAATTTTTGAAAGTAAAGATATCAATGTTAGGAGTACACTTGCATATTAATACAACCATCTTTCCTTTTGGAATTTTAATTTGAAAATATGTTTCATTATGAGTAATTGAAACTAATATTATGAAAAATGTAAAACCTAAAAGTGTATATAAATATATAAATATTTTGGAAACAAAATGACTAAGAGGGTGGGTGAATTATTCTTCAAAAAAATTCTTATTAATTTCATTTAAGAAATCATGAACCATTCAAACAAGCATTTAAATATAGAAATCATAAACACCTATCCACATAAGCATGAAACACAAGAACACATCAAATAGTTGGAAAACCCTCAAGGGAAAGAAATCCCATTGATATCTACAAATGGAGTATAATCTTATAATAAAAACATTAAATTTAGTGAAGCACCAACCCTAACTAGTTAAGCACCAACTCAATTAGGATTTAGTAAGTACCAACTCAGTTAGGATTTAGAAAGCACCAAATTAAAATGAGGCACTGACCCCCTATATGACTCAGCACCAACTCAACCACTTGATTTCTTTGATCACCTTCAGGGCACCTTGTTGCTCAACCAACTAATGATGATCACCTTCTTTAGTTCTTTTCTCTCTTTTATCCCTCTCAAACTATCTTCTAGGCTTCTTCACTCAACTAGTCCTCTTCTTGACTTTATAGTTTATATATACCCTTATTATGGTCTATAATACCTACTTTATCTCTTCAAAGTGATATATCCTTTGCTTGAACTCTCTCTTTTTCTAACTAGTCAATTAGGTTTATTAGGCCTTGTTCTTATACTAGGCTCTTTATCATACATCTGTTGGTCATCCATACATAATTTCCCACTTATATTTTCCATAAAATAGACCTTAGGAAATGACATAAACATGAATCAAACATTACAATATTTTTTCCTAAAATATAGGCCAAAAACTCTTTTAGGCCATAAGGAGACCTAATTTAATTAGGCCTTTATTAGCACACATTACCCTTTGATCTTCTTGGAGCAATTTCAAACTTCATATACAGAATGAAAACTTCATATGACACTAAAATATACACATAATAATATAATATTATTTTCATGACACCTTTTATCTCCAATCACCACTTGAAGCATGCCATTAGTACTTTTTACAATTAGGCCTTCTCACACACATAAAGGTTTGTCTTAAATAATTGAAGATAACACAATGTTTGGCCACATAACCATGAAAATAAAAAATATACACAAAAATTTCAAGACATAAAAAACTTAAAAAAATTCATTAGACTTCATTACATAGCTCAAAAGGACACAATAACATTCCTGCAACTTGCTCACTCAGAACTACCAATTTTCCTTAAAGACTAGTCATGGTGATTTTTACCTTCAACACTTGTATGACCATTTTGAAACACTCCTGATGCATTTATATGATACTATGTGATAATTATACCATTATTATATATAAATATAACATTTTAAAATGGAAATATTGGTCTTATAGACCAATCTTATGACCTCATTGTATACAAACCTCACTAAGCTAGACAAGTCAACTTGTGAGAAACTTTTTACTATATACAATGATCTCCAAAACTTATATTTAAAATTAAAATTCATAAAAATCATTTAAAAACATATACATGAATTTTTATTCATCCCTATTCCATAATAACACATCCCTAATCATCTTTTCACTTATGTCTAAATTTGTCACTGTTTGCACCATTAGGCCTGTTAGCAACATGTTATTTTGGATGATTGGTTTAGCACACTTGAGGTAAATAAAATTACCATAAGCCACCATGGACATAAAATAAAATTATCAACCTTATCCATAAAATTATTTTCAAACTTTAACTTGGTCAACTCTAAATGCTATAATAAATATATGAGAAATGTATACTTTCTTGTAGGGTCTACTCACACACCTAACAACTCAATCAAACCTAGAGGTATCTTGGAGATTTTAATATAATATATAATAGTTTTTATATTCATTTTATACCATTATATTTTTTTTCATCAACATATTCAACATCGGGTCCTTATTAGGGTTATAGGAGGGTTTAAACATAATTCTACTATTAACATTTGTTCATAAAGCATAGCCCCTCAATATAAAAACCAATACCTATAAATTTGATTTAGGACCCTTACCCATATACCATTAATATATTAGCTTCCACTTTATATGTTTTATGAGCTAAAAAACACAATAAATTCCTTATCATGTTGAGAACCCTTCATTCTATTCACTTGAGAGGCCTCAAAACCACTTTTCATGCCTTTTATTTCAAATCATGACCTAAATTTTTTTGAACATTATTGAAACAATATAAAACACATATAAAAACACTAACATATCCATAATTTACTTGTAAATATAACCTCATAACCCTTTAGGCCATACTCTCTCTCTCTTTGTTTGCTTAGACTTTGACCTATAAAACACATTAGGCATTGAAACTAACCTTCATGACTCTTTATATGTACTCTCCACCTCACTTAAATAATAAATCAGCCTATATCATGAGTATACATAGTAATACATCCTTCATATTCCTTAACAACACCTCATGATACCTCATTAGGTCTAGTAGGGTCTAGAACTAGTCTAGTTAAAAATTTAGACTTAAGGTCTTACCCCTGTAAGCTCACCTTGAAACTCTCCTAAGTTATCAAATGCCTCATATGCATTATCAAGAAACCTAATACATCCTATTATTACTTTTTTTCATCCATATAACCAAGCCACCATGTTTAAACCTTCTCATTACAACTTTACATGCCATGACTAGTGCTATGACCAGGTTTCTCAAGCACTTAAAAATTGACAACTGACCTTGAAACACTACTTGATTATTCTAAACCTTTCTCACATTATTTTCATGATCATAAAATATTATCATACCTCTTCACATACCTCTTCATGCTCATCATGTACATGCTCATGATATGACTATAATTATTATGACTAGGCTTCTCAAGACACCTTGTACTCAAGGACTAATACTCAAACATGCTTACCTCAATGATGCTATCAAACAAGAATATTATTAATTAGAAAAAATTATCACACAAATAATACAAACTTAAAAATAACCAATATGAGAATCATTAGGTTTCCTTCAAATTCCCTCTCAACAGAAGAGACATTAGGTTACCTTCAAATTCTCTTGCATCACATGGATTCCTTGTCATATCAAGCACACAAGCTCATACCTCAACAAACCACTCACCATGCATATTCACCATATTTATCTTGACATCAATTAAATCAAAATTTACATCAATTAAAAAACTTCTCAACAAACTCCCCCTTTTTCATTGATGGCAAAACATTCTTCAATCTGATCACTCCTATCTCCCCCAATCCGGTCAATCTTATTTCTTGAATTTTCTATCCCTTTGAAATTAATGAAAAAGTGTCATAAATACTAAAAATTTGAGAACCATAAATTATTTTAATAAAATATAAACATATATAATATTAATCATTATAGGAACATGATCCCCTTAATCCATGGATACCTCCTTTAAATGAACTCAATTTACAAGACCACTTCTCAACATAGATCAAGCTAAGTTGATAACCTGAATAGATCCCCCTCAAACCAAGAATCCACCATGCCTATACTAATTTAATAGTGTCTCCATGAATCCTAATCTATTCAACCTTTCCATATGGAAATAAAATAACACAATCTCAAGAGATTCCTAGATATGCATGTTCTCACAAGATTGAATATCCTTCAGTATCCTTCTAGGCTTGATTGGTAATATAGGTTTGACCTCTTTATCAAAATTTGATCATCAATACAAGATAAAAATATAAATTCATCACTTGATTTCTCATCTTAATTATGATCTACCATATAAAATAGTCCATTTGATCTTGTAGGTTGATCATGACTAACCTTGATTATCTTTGGTTTCCACACATTCATTTTCCTTCCCTCTTACACTCTAGGGGATTCAAACTTATTATTTTGACTTTATGGCCTTATAATTATATTAGTAAAAAATATTTAAATGTGTCCAACATTATAATATTTATATAAAATAACCTTATACATACCTCTTGACTAATGATTCCTTTCATAATCCCATGTATATTCATTTTTAGAGTGTCTTCTATACTCTCTTGCTCTATGACCAAATTGATTGCATGTACAAAAATAACCATTGAATGAATTATCATACCTTATTTCATTATGATTTATAATTGGTATTTTAATTTTTATATTCTTTTCTTCATTATCCTTATCCTTGACTTGAGCTACCTCTTTTTGGTCTTTTTTGAAACCAATACCAGTTTTATCACTTACAGACTTCTAACTACTCAAGATGTCATCTAGAGCCTCAGTGATCTTTTAAAATATTTCATAGGTATTCATATTTATATATGATTGATCCAACTAATATTTTAAGGATTAAACTTTAGTTCCATACCTATTTCATTCTTCCTCTTTAGTGTTTATGATTGTAGTGATTATATCCATTTATGCTTCAATCTGATTGATGATCTCATCATACTCTTTAGATGTATTACTAAATATATCCTCAAATAAATCAATATAATATTAATATTCCTTAACTAATGATCTTATTTTGTGATTCTTATTGATTTATAACTTTGACTCTTCTAGAGCACTCACCAATTATGCCTCAAGGTTCAACTCAGCTTCTTCTTCATCTAATTATTAATCAACAATAAGGCCTTTCCCATTTGATCAACCCTTATTATATATTTATATAACCATTAATAAGGTTTAATTATTTTCATTTTCATGTTAATTAATTTAATATTCACTATCATATGTGATTTTGTCACTTAAATCAGATGATTTATCTTCTTTCATATAAAAACTTCTCTTGTTCTTGAATGACCCTTTCCTACCTTCATACTTCCTAAACTCCTTATTTTTGTCAGAATTATATAATTTTTTATCATATCCATGATTTTCATCATGCTCAATCTTATCCTTGTTAGGTAAATTAGATTTAAATTGACCAATATTACCATAGTTGAAACATTTTAAGGGCAACTTACCCTTGTACTTACTAGAGCCAAACATCAATTTCCTTGAAAACATGGCTATCAATTGATCATCATCAATATTTGAAAATTCATCTTCCTTTACCTTCTTTAATTTTTAAATATTATTATATTTTAATGTTTCTTCATTATTGGTAGTCCTTCCTTTATTTATTCTCATCTCATAGGTAGTCAAAATGCCATGCAACCCATCCAATTCCAGTTTGTCCAAATCTTGCATCTCATCTATTATATACAAATTAGAATAAAACTTATGAGTTAGTGATGTAAATAAATATATACTCCTTTAATTATTCTCACAATCATTTAATGACATTGATATCTTTATCAACCTTCAATAAGTAAGATACAACGGTTTCATCTTCATTCATTTTTAGACTTTCAAACTATCTCTGATGGGTTTGCAACTTGGAAATATTTATCTTGGTTTTTACTTCATATATATTATTAAATTTGTCCCATATTACCTTTGATAACTCATAGTACATCACCTTCATAAAATCTACCTTTTATAGGCCACATAGAATGGCATTCATTGCCTTGGAATGGCTCTCACTTTCCTTCTTGCATATTGCATTAGTTGGCGGTGTAGGAGGTGGAGTGTATCCATCCAAAACTAACTACCATATGTCATAGCCCATTAAAATTATATATTTCCTCATTATAATTCTCCAAAAATCATAATTATTCTCATTTAATAATGGAACCTTATTATTAGAGAAACTACCTTGAGCTTGTTAACTAGTCATCCTTGGTTCTAGGATCTCCTTTAGGATATTAGGAATAATTAAAAGGACTTGATATGATACCAAATTTTAGAATAAAAATTATTGAGATAGTGGTTTAATTATTCTTCAAAAAATTTCTTATAAATTTCACTTAATAAATCATGAATCATTCAAACAAGCAAATAGATATAGAAATCATAAACACATATCCACATAAGCATGAAATATAAGAACACATCATATATGTGGGAAACCCTCAAGGGAAATAAAAACCATTATATTTTCAAATGTAATATATACCTATAAGACAAACATCAAATTTATTGAAGCACCCACTTCACATGGAACACCAACCCCAACTAGCTAACCACCAACTCAGCTAGCTTTAGCAAGCACCAACTTGCAAGGAGGAACCAACCCCCTAGATTAATTAAAACCAAATCAACCACCTGATTTATTTTATCACCTTAAACACACCTTATTTCTCAAAAAAATTATGATAATCACCTTCTTCATCTCTTTTATCTCTTCTATCCCTCTCAAACTATCTTTTAGGCTTCTTTGCTCAACTAGTCCTCTTCTTAACTTGATTAGGTAATGTGACCTTAAAATTAGTATATATTACCCCTATTAGATCTTAATTATATTTTATCTAAAAACATTTTATGGTATAAAATACCTCCTTTAACTCTTCAAAGTGATATATCCTTCACTTTAACTCTCTTTTTCTAAATAGTCAATTAGGCCTATTAGGCCTTGTTCTTATATTAGGCTCTTACTCATACACCTCTTGGTCAGAAATACATAATTTCCCACTTATATTTTACATATAATATTGATTATGACATTCCAAAAACATTACAATAGGTCGTTCATAGCATATAGGACCAAAACCACTTTTAAGCCTTAAGGAGACTTAATTCAATTAGGCCTTTATTAACATATGTTATTATTTGATCTTATTGGAGCACTTTAAAAATTAATACATAGTAGTAAAATTTAATAGAACACTAAAATATAAAAATAATAATATCATATTATTTCCATGACACCTTTTATCTCCAATCACTACTTGAAGCACACCATCAGTATTATTCATAATTAGGCCTTCTCACACACAGAAAGGTCTGTCTTAAATAATTGAAGATAACACAATGTTTAAACACACAACCATGACAATAAAAAATATAAATATAAACTTAAAAACCTTAAAAATTCACCAAGTTCATTATACTTCATTACACATGGCAAAAGGACTCAAAAACATTCCTGCAACTTATTCACTTAGAACTGCCAATTTTCCTTAAAGACCAGTCATGGTGATTTTGACCTTCAAAACCTATATGACCAATTTAAAATAATATTTATTCATGTTTATTATATTATTTTATCATTATACAATTATTATATATAAATATAACATATTCAAATGTAAATATTAGTCTTGCAGACTAATTTCATGACCTCGCTATATATAGACCTCACTGAACTAGATAAGTCAACTTATGAGTAACATTTTTATATATACAATGATATCCAAAAATTATATCCAACATTAAATTTCCTTAAAATTATTTAAAATGACTCCATGAAATTTTATTGATCCCTATTCCATGATAACACATCCCTAATCTTCTTCTCACTTATGCTTGACTTTCTCACTGTTTGCACCATTAGGCCTGTTAGTGATAGGTCATTTTGGATGACCAGTTTAACACACCTGAGGGATATAACCAGCCCAAAAAACATAATTTAAATAAAATAAAATTCTCAACCTTATCCTTCCAATAATTTTAATACTTTTAATTGGTCAACTTTGATTGTTACAATAAATCTCTAAGAAATGTGCACTTTCCTATAGGGTCTACTCACACACCTGACAACTCAATCACACCTAGAGGTGTATGTGAGAGTTTAATACAATATAAAATATTTTTATAGTAATTTTAGACCATTCTAGGATTTTTTGATCAACAAATTCAATATCAATTCCTTGTTAGGGTTCTTAGAGGGTTTAAACACACTTTCATTGTTAACATGTGTTCATAAAGCATATCCCCTCAATCCAAAAACTAATGAACATAAATTTTATCTAGTAATATTACCCATCTACCATTAATATATTATATTCCCATGTATAGGTTTTATGAGCTAACAAACATAAGAAAATCCTTCTCAAGTTAAGAACCCTTCATTTTGTGCACTTGAGAGACCTCAAAACCACTTTTCATTCCTATTCTTAAAAACTATGACCTTAAATTTTTTGAAAATTATTTAAAAACTATATAATACCTTTTAAAACACTCACCTATCCATAATTTCCTTTTAAATATAACATCATACCCCATTAGGCCATACTCTCTCTCTCTTTGTTTGTTTAGACTTTGACCTATAAACTAAATTAGGCCTTGAAACTAACCTTCATACCTCTTTCCATGTACTCTCAACCTCACTCACATACTAAATAAACCCATTTCATTATTATACATATTCATACATCCTTCATCTACCTTGAAAACACCTCATGACACCTCATTAGGTGAGGTAGAGTCTAGAACTAGTCTAATTACAGACTTTAACTTAAGGTCTTACCCATGTAGGCTCACCTTTAAACTCTCCTGAGTAATATAATGCCTCATATTCATTCTCAATCAAAATAATACATCCTCTTATTCCTTTTTTCATCCATCTCACCAAGACACCATGCTCAATCCTTCTTACTAGGACTTTACATGCCATTACTAGTGCCATGACTAGGCTTCTTAAGTACTTGAAAATTGAAAAATAACCTTGAAAAAATCCTTGATGATTATACACCTTATTCACATGAATTTAATTCTTCTCAAAAAATATCATACCTCTCCATTCTTATCATGCACATGCACATGATATGACTATGCTTGTTATGACTAGGCTTCTCAAGACACCTGATACTCAAGGACTAGTACTCAAACATGATTACCTCAATAATGTTATAAAATAATAAAACTAATTATAAAAAATTCTCACACCACTTAAGTAACCTTTAAAATAACCAATAAAAGTATCATTAGGTTGTCTTCAAATTCTCTCTCAATCAAAGAGACATTAGGTTGCCTTTAAATTCTCTCACATCACATGGCTTCCTTGTCATATCAAGAAAACAAGCTCATATCAAGAAAACAAGCTCATATCTAAATAAACCACTCACCATAAATCTTCAAAAAATGAATATTTACATAAATTACATTAATTATAACACTTTTCATTAAAATATTAGAAGAAAATGTGTCCCTAACCTTGAAGAAAAGGTGAGTTTCCATCTGGTAGTTGAGGTTTAGTCAACCATATAACCTAATCATAATTATAAACTAATGATCATGAGTGATCCAAGTCAACTCACAATATAAATATGGTGAGGGTGGATGATTTTATAACTATATCCTATAAACTTTGTAATATTGAGTGATTTAATCACCTCAACCTTGCCTAAAATATGAACCAACTATCACATTATATTGACTCAATAATAGTCCATAAAACTCCATCTTGGTGTATGGTAAATTCTATACAAGTATTTAAAATATAAAACCAGTATTAATTTTGCAATTTAAGGCTCATTTTTCATAACATATGTACCTCATATATGTCTCAAGCTAAAACATCGATATAAAAATGGTACTAATGTATAGAATGTTGCCAAAAATGTATATCTAAAACATATAACTATGTAATTTAAACAATTTGAAAATTTGAAAGTGTGGAATACATGTTCCCATGACATTCCCCCATTGAAATATAAAACTAATAATTCTTATACATGTGAAGAACATGTTTCTATAACATACCCAAACTGAATATAAAATTGTGAATAGTGTGGAGGTCATGCCTCTATGACATGCCCCCACTAATATGCCTCCTTATTGAGGTGAGGAAAACTTTAAAATGGTATTTACCATACCTCAAAAGGATAAGACAATTGTATAATCTATGTATGGATAACATAGCATTTATGAGTATCATGTCTAGGTAAACATATCATTTAAGTGAACAAAATATGATCACATCAAGGCCTAAGATATATGATATACATCATGGAAACATATATATAGTAATAGTATAATCTCAACAAGAAATCAATAACACACATAAGATCACTCAAAATTAAATTAAAAGTCAATGTCACAAGGAGACCTCAAACATGGGGCATGTTCAAATGCCACACATTTTAAGGGACATGAATTATTTATATGTCCAAAAAGTATAAAATGACATATTTAAATGTCAATACAATAAGCAACAGTGTATTTAAATGTTAAAATAGTAAAATAAAGGCATTGGGATTGTAATCAAAGGAGAATGTTTAAATCATCTAAAAATTAAATAAAGACACCCAAATAAGCACATACATGAAAATTGTGGAGTCATAATCAACCAACATAAACCTATCATACTAGTCCCTAAAAATATGTGTTAGCAAAAAACATTAAGTACATATCATATCAAGTAGACTATGAAATATATAATTATGGATAAATGCATGTGTGAGTATATAATCTCAAACATGATAATGGAAAATGATTATAGAATAATGTAAATTTGGTGTATAATGATAAAATAAGTGGATTACATGATTATCCATATGACATGACTAAAGGGAAGGCCCAACATTTGTAATTTCATAGATCATGTGCATCGGTGTGCATGTATCACACTTAAAAGATGCATTAAACACATTTATATATAAATAGATTATATGATCTCTACCAACATATAAATAAAAACATAGATTCTAAGCAGCTAATATAATAGGTAATTGCTAAAAATATTGCTAGATTTTTCAACTTTTTTAATATTTTTGATATTTTGGGAATATTTGAAAATAAAATACTATCTTATGATCTCATCTAAATGATGATCATATGTATCTCCCCACTAGTAAATTGGTGTAATAAACTAGTAGTACTACTAATGATCATGTATAGGTGTAATGTATAGTATTATAGGATCTATAATGCTTTGTGTATGTATATTAATATTATATGGTCATGAAGAGACAATAAAAGGATATAGGTTTGTGGAAACCATCACTAAATGATTTGTGGTTTCTTTGAAGTAGTGGTAATATGAAAATGTTTAGGTGCTATGGATATTTGAATATGGTGCATAGTATATAAGGATTTCATGGGATCCATTATGGATCTTTGATGCAATGGTCTCTCAAGTACTGGTTGAATAGGAAAGGGTATTGCCTATTTCTTAACCTTTTATAGAATATTAACCTTATTAGGTGTCATACCAACTATTAGGAACCCATGGAAGCACAATTGATTACCATATACAATCAACTTAAGAAGTGGAATTAAACCAGAAGTAACAAGTAACTAGAAACCAGAAACAACACAGAATATGAGAGACAATACCCAATTGTATTAATACTCATCCAGAAAAGAATACAATAAAGAAGATGCCACTTCTTCTTCACACCTCTCAGAGGCTTCCCACACCTCAAGTGTACAGTAATTCTTTCCTTAAATCTCTCTCTCTCTTATGGTCCCAACACACAACTCAAACACAGAGTTGGTGTTCACCTCCAACTAGTCAGTATCCACTACTGCCAGTACCACAAGTGCTCCACGTACTCCACAAGTGCTCCATGCACTCCAAGTACTCAAAGTACTCCAAGTAGATCTCCCCTAAACTTGCAACAACCTAAAACTCAAATGATATTACTTATGGAAGGATCTACCTTGCCTTCCTCTCTTACTCTCTGATGTGTTGCTATCACCTTTGATTATGCTGCCACCTGCAGATCTCCTTTGACCTCACACACACACCTGTTACCATGTAGATCTCTCTACACCCTGAAGAACCCTTGTCCTTGCCTCACCAATTCTTTATGATTCTCCAAACTAGTACCCCGGTGGATCTTCTCCCTGATCTAGCACACCTACAGACCATTCTGATCATACACACTTAGCACCCCTATGGAACTAGGAGGAACACCCTTGCTTTCTTCACACACAAAAGGAGCTAAATTTGCTCAACTCAAACTAGAATAAATTAAAATATAGCCCATGAGTCTATTATATAGATCTCATGCAAACAATAATTAGACATCTAATTACAATAATTAGATCTGTAGCTTCAAGTCTAAAATTGGCTCTTAACATGCAAACACTCGGTTTGTTAACAAACTGTTCATGCAACTGACAGTTCCAAAACCACACAGGTGACCGACGTCAGTCCCTATCTGCCTAGAGGTGACTGACATTATCCAACTCCTATCGATGTTGGTTGCATTCCTGTCCACCACTGGCCAACATCGGTTAGCCTAACCGATGCCGATGACTGTGACACTCAGCAACCTCTCAGCAACCTCCTTCCCTGTTTGCATCAGTGAAGCTTTTACCTCCACAACCTAACAATTATGTGTCATAATTAACTACCTAGGTATAAACTTCTTTCTATCAAGTGGATTTCAATATGGGACTAAACAATTATAATTACCATATTGGTATGAATTTATTTAATACACCCATACATTATGGAAGGTAATACATATATTTTATGTGTACTATGTCAAATACTTTACTTTTGTTCATGTAATATGTTTGAAATATGATATTTTATTGTGTTACAATATTTATATTTTTTCATTTCCTTTGATGTAGTGATAATGGAGTCAATCACCATACATAATGGAATATAGTAGGGAATAAAATGGTTGACTATAGTTATCATGTGGTAAATAAGTTTTTTATTTTGATTCTAACATTGAACTGATATATCTATGGGAGTATCAATTATATCTATCTAATATATATTTTTTCATATTTATTTTAGTACCCAAATATAATACATAGATATGTGAGTAGGCTATATCAAATTTGGTATAGTTCCTCCTCCATATGTCCCTATATTTATAGCTCATCAACCAATGGCTCCTTGATAGGATCAGTGTGGGAAAGATTAGTTATACTAGGGTTACACTAGGAAAATTACTTTGACTAGTGGTTGACTTATGTGCAGGTCTATGGACCACATATTCCATAAAAGGAGTGGTATGGTATGTCTCAACTCTCTTAGAATAACCTCTATAAAAATTATGGGAAAGCAACCTTGAGGTGCCTTTCCAAAATTTAATGACCATGTGATCAGAAATCTATGTAAGTTTTTATGTGAGAAAAAAATCATTATCTTGATGCTCATTAATATCCTAGTATGTGTAAAAAAGGTTGTCCTTTTACCTTTTCAAGTATATGTGGTGCATGGTATTAATTAGGAGGAAATTTTATTATCCATTTATCTAATAGTGAATGTAATATATCATGTGGTCTACCTTTTAACCAATAAAAATGTAGTGGTTGCCTTTTAGTAAAGGCATATGGTTTGACTATAGGAGGTACTCTATAGGTGTAATATTTGACTCTATGTATAACTTTTACTATGTGTTCCTAGGTAGATACTATTAGTTTTTGATAAGGTATTTGAATTGGTTCCTAACCCTTCTTTGTTTGTTACTGTGCTTTGGGAAAATTATTTTAACATGATTGCCTTTTTATGGTAAAATAGGTAATTTACTTGGTATTTGTCAAAGCACATGCATATTTATGCACATCCTAATATAAAATATTGAATAAAGTCAAAGATTTATAAAATTCTCTTTATTTAGGTGATGAAATAAGACACTTGATAAATATGAATTATACATCCAAATCTGAGGGGATGCAATATAAGGAATAAAATATATCCTTAAATCTAACGGCATAGTCTTGAAGGAACTCATCCTTATTTTTAGTTAATTCCTACAAATGTTACAATGGTGTCTTGGGTACTATGTGCTTATGTAAATTATATAAGATTAAATCCTCAAGTTTTTTAAATTTTGAAATGTAACCATTTAGGAGTGTATAGAACCAATCAAGATCCTCTTAAGCTAAGCTTTGATGGAAAGATTTTTAATAAAAAGCATCCATGTTTAGCCCAATGTTCAAAGGAGTGTATATATTGTTTCAAATTATTTGTAGGATTTCATTTTCCATAGAAGGAAGTGAAAATAGGCATGATAAAGGTGGATGGATATGGATAATCAAAAACATCTCTAGTAAGGTGTTTGGCCGTTAAGATATTATCATTAAAATTATACTCATGGGAAGAAGATTATAACTTAACAATATTCATTTGTTGTTGAATATATCCCATGGTAATAATTGTAGATAGCATATCACTAGGATATTTTGGTAAAGAGGTTTAAGAATATCTTAGGGGTTGTAATTTTACATCCATATGGAACATAAGAATAATAGGATCCTTACAACCCTTATTGTATTTTAGAATAGGACCATAATGTGGTTTTTAAACATTAGCTAAAAGGATATACACTTTACATGATGATTCAAGATAAATCTAATGAGTCCATAAAATATCTCATTATATCAATAAATAATACCATTATCTCTTGCATAAATCATTTTTTTGAAAGTGTACTTAGATATACTTATTATAACTTATGCTTATTTTAGATTCAAATATGGGATAATATCTAGTTTATTCTTTAGATACTATATGCAATCAGAAATGCATTGGATCTATAAATTAATCCTAGCTCAGAGAATATAGATCCTACTTACACTTATGATTGGGGATACATTAGATAATTAGGAACATGACCAATATATGGATCTGTTAGACCCAATTAGGGGGTATCTTATCACAAAATATCACTAGGGAGGGTTCTAAAGCCTCCAATCAAGCAAAACTATGCAATAACCCTAAATAAGTCATATGTTTTCATATTCACTATACTAATAATAATAATTAAATAAAATAAATCTAATCTAGTGCTCACCAAATCTTGTGGCACAAAGTGGGGGTTAGTAAACAAATGAAAATAAACATGCATAAGATAATCCTAATTAAGATATGTATAGGTAAGACCCTAATACATGGAGAAGAAGAGTAATATTATTCAAAGCCTATTACTTATGTTACTTCTATCTACTAAAGAGAGGATCAAATTTAGAGATAATTACCTATAAGATGAACCCATCAAAACTCAATCTCTCCCTTGGTCAAAGGTGCTTCATAAGAGGTTATTGTGGTTTGTAATAATAACTAAGAAAGGCCAAAGCATCAAAGACTTATCCACAAGACTAGATTCTTATCCAAGTAGAAACCCTAAGCTAAGACTCATAAAGTAGAATGGTGAAATAATAGATTATAAATAATCACAAATTAATAATAACTCTTGATGTCTCTCTAATAATGGAAAAAATATATTTTATATAAAGGTAGATTTAACCTTAAGCCCTTCTAAAAGTTTTGGCTGATAGGGTCGACCCAGTCGACCTAGTATTGTTATTGACAAAAACTCACTTGGTCATGGGCTAGGTCAGCCAAGAGCTTACCTAGACCCTAAATTAATTTCATCAATAAGAGTACAAGGTCAACCCAATCAAACTAGTCATGTAAATTATAGAAAGGGGTGTTAGGTTATGAAAATAGGTATGGAAGGTGGTAAAATACTAGAGGAGTGTCCAAAAGAGGAAGAATAGATTATGGGAATGGTTTTAAGAGATGTTTGAATTGGTAATAAGTGGAAATAATGGATAACAATCCTACAAATCACCAATGGTCTTCCCACCCCTTTCCTAGAACACCCCTTAAGGCGTGTACTATAAGAGATTGAGAATCGATGAGTTCCTATAAGATATAAATCATTAGTAATTGATAAAGTTGAAAATATTATTTTTATACATATGTATCTACTTTAAGCTCATCATGTGTCACTCAGGTCCAACAAGGGATGGTGCTTCAATAAATAACATAGTAACACACAATGTTGAGTCTAAAAAACTGTTGTAGTATTTTAAAGCATAAAATAACTAAAATTAAATGATATAAAGGGAAATAATTGAAAAATTAAATGTATGTGTACCTTGACTTACCTTTATTATTGGATGGTTATCTTTTGTGCTTATAATTTTGATTTTGGAGGGCACAGAGACTACTTTTAAAAAACATAATAATACAAAACTAAAGAGCAAAAAAAATGCAGGAAAGCTAAGATAACTATTGCAATGTGGATGGGATGTACTTGTAAATTTGGCAAGATGGGGTGAAAAGTGCTATGTTAGACCAAATAAACAAGTCAAAAAATTTAGATTAAATTAGGTAACCAAAAAATCCAAGGCTACTAAATATTAAGAAACTCAAACAAGTAAACCTCAAGTAAGAAAGGCAAACTCACCAAGTCAAACCAAGGATACATGTCAAAAAGGATGGTAACCAAACATCAATGTGAAATAAGTAACAATCCTTACTTAAATAAAGATTTGCAAAAAAAATGGTAAAACAACATTGATGAGGGAAAAATAATCATTCTTACTCAATAATCAAAGGAAAAAGGTGTATAAAATGAAAAATAACATTGGTGAGTAAGAATACACAATCCAACCTCACTCAACAATGGAAAAAGTACATGAAAGTAGAAATGGACTGTGTCCATAAAAAGGGTGGTAAAACAATGTTAAATGGTAAAATAAATCAAAACACATCTAAAAATGTAGATCTATGGTATAAATAAAGTAATCCATAGTTACTGAAGCATATTGTTTACTTTAAGGATAGATAAAACTGAAACAAAGTAGTGATAGAATGTTTTTAATATGTGAATAAGAAAGAAGTATAAAAGAGGTAAAAAAAGATTTAGAATCACACATGCTTATTAAGGGGGGAAATGAAATAGGTGGAGGGGAGAATGAAGGGAAAACCAAGGTAGAGGAACTCTTCATCAAAGTCAAGACACTCAAATTAGGTTTGTCAAAACAAAAGGACTATTAACCTTAAGGACTCTAAAGAACTTCTCTTATCCACATAGGTCTTAGGTAAACAAATGGAGTATTTAGATCATGTCATGAAGGTTATATGAATGAAAAATTAAAATGAACCTATCTTCTCACAATGTGTTCTCCATTCCTCAAGACCCCTTACAAAGCAGTCAGTCTACTGTGAAGATTGGGTACTTGTGTGAGAAAGTAGGTAGCACCATAGAGTTTTTTGCATTCTTCTATTCCAGTCTACTAGCCTACCACACCTTAATTTACCTTGACTCTATTGTGAGGCCAACTATTTATTTTGAGATTTGATTAGAGATAGGAGATGTGCTTGTAATCACATATTTTTAGTGTGATTTTAACCTTTGAGATTTATATGTTGCCTTTTGTATATTATTGCCTTTTGTTTCAAATGATTTAGCTTTTAACTTTCTTGATTGATTTTTCTATTCCTCCATATAAATTTGGAAAACCAAACATGGGTGATAAAGATGAATTTCATTTGAATTCATGGGACTTGGTTGCTAAGAGAGAGAACTTTAGAGATCATGGTGTCTAAGAGTCTCATAAATCTAGGTGAAATAAAAGTGATATCTTAAATTCGACCTTATTTTATCCAACATAGAGTGAAAAGAAGGGAAATCAAGAGGAATAAAACATGAAATAATTTGAATTACTTCAAATCTCAAAAAAATGTGACAAAGGGAAAAAAAGAATATAATGATAGTAAATTGTTATTCCTTATCATAAAATTGAGGGAAATGGAGGGAAACATGTGAACACATATTTTTATGCAAATTTCATCTAACAAAAGAAGCAAAATCTAAAGTTGATAACCAAGAAAAAAATCATAACCATTATAACACACATTCTAGAAAAAGAAATGAAAAGAAGGTGATTTATGAGGAAGGCCAAATCATATCCATGGTCTTACATTATAACTCATAAAAGATAAACCCATGAGGGTGCCAAAAAGTATTGGAAGAAGGCCAAGTCCTATCTATGGTCTTACACTATAATTCACAAAAAGAAACCTAAGGGGTGCAAAAAAGTGTGTAAAAAGTATAAAAATAAACAGGATTAATGTACATCATGAGGAAGATCAGGTCATATCCATGATTTTACAATGAAACTCATGTGAAAAATGGAAACCAAAAGACTAAATGGAAGGACTAAGGTTTGTGAAAAAGTAGAACTATTGTAGAGGGTGAGACCTATGTAAGTAACCTACAAAAAGTGTTAGATAGATATAATATATAAAGAATGAAAATAAAAGAAGGATTAGGAAAAATACTTATTGAGGAATTGTGTGTTGGTGGGCTCTTTGAAAACATTTCCTACATTGGTTTGAAGGTGATGGGTACTTAGACCAATCATATCTTTGACTAAATAAGGGCCCCACCATTTTTAGACATATTTACCTTCTTTGTCATGAGTGTAGTCTAATTTAAGTAAAATATCACTAATATTAAATGTGCAAACTTTAACGTGTTTATTATGTTATTTGGTAATACGGGCCTTATATTGGTGATTATGTTGCAAAGAAGAAAGACAATGTTCATCAAGAAGATGGAGATCATGAAGGTGGGCTTCATGTAATTCTTCATTAGGTATGATACCTTGAAGAGATATATAGAGAGAGGTAATCTCAATTTATAATATAAGGACTGACTTAGAACCATAGACTAGAGAGAATGGTGTTTCCCTAGTGCTAGTACATATGCTAGTGTGATAGGCCCATAGAGAAGGATATAGATGAAGGTGCCAATCCATGTAGGTTTCATGAATTATCTTTGGGATAATTTTATTAAGAATTGTGTTGGTGGCCTCATCTTGGCCATTACATTGTGGATGATAAGGTGTGGAGAATTTTTTGTTGATTTTAAATTTAGCATAGAGCTATTTCACATCTTTATTTTTAAAATTACCACCATTATCTAAAATGATAGTATGAGGGACACCAAACCAAAAATTGATTTTATTAAGAATAAATTTGGAGATGGTGGTACCAATGACATTAATAAGGGTCATAGCCTTGACCCATTTGGTAAAGTATTATGTGGTTATGATTATAAAGACGTGCCTATCTTGAGATCAAAGTAATTTGTCTATGAGATCTAATCCCCATATGGAGAATGGCTAGGGAAATTTGATAGTTTGAAGCTTGGCTAGTTGTGAGTGAATTAAATTATAATGAAGTTATCAAGGAGTACACCTTTTATAAAATTATATGGAATCCTTTTCAATAGTGGGCCAAAAGTAACCCATACGTAGTAATTTGTGGGTTATATCATGTTCACCAAAGAGGCCACCAAAAATTCCCCCATGTGCTTGTTCAAGAAGAGGAGGAATCTTATCTTGCATAGCATAATGGAACATGGTACCTTTAGTATTATGATAATAAAGGATGTTACATCTAAATATATACTTATAATATTTTTTCCAAATATGAGTATTTTCATGGAAATCTAGGTTGGAAGGATAAATTTAGTGTTTCAAAAATTGAATGATGTCTTTATACCATGAACTTTATCAAATGGTGATTGCTTTAATGTGGTAGATAAGCAAATCATGTGGTTTAATAGAGGATGTATATTTTTTTATTTGGATAAGAAATATGAGATCTATAAGAACCTAATGCAGATGAAAAAGAGATGTTGAAGAAGGGAATCAACAATAAAATTTTGATCTCAATGGATAGGCTCGATGGTAAAAGAAATGAAATATTTGGGGAGAGTAGTTGAAATTTGATGATAAGAAATGATATTATCAATTTTTCATTGGTAATAACTATTTACTTGGTATTAAATGAGCTAATAATCACCTAAGGCATATAGGTATTAGATAACTAAATCAAGAACAACTTGCATGCCTAATATTACAGCTTCGTACTCTACCATATTATTAGTGACATCAAATGTTAAGTAAAAAGCTAAAGGGATGATTTTTCCAAGAGGAATCATAAGAATAAAACCTATCCTAACTCCTTGAAGTCACTTAGCACCATCAAAGTGAAGGGTCTAAGTATCTTCATGTAAATTGACATAATTTTTAGGAAGTTATTTGATGACTAATTTTGGTTTAGTAGTACCAAGAAGGATAGCAGATTCATCAAGATTATTTTCTTCAAGATCAGTAGTGAAGGTATGGATGTAATATTTAAGAGATATAGCTTAGTTGAGACCTTCAATATATAGAATATTATCATCAAGAAGACTATCTTGAAGGTGATCTGTAGCATGCATGGGAGTTGTGGTGAGTTGATCGGCTATGATTTTTCATTTGAAATATTTTTTAGTAATAATTCAAAGATCAAATTCCATGAGAAGGACCATCCACTTTCCAATTCTATTTCTAGGAAGAAAAACTTTGAAGAATAAGTGATGAAGGGGGTTGGAATGAATGATGACATAAGTGGTCTGATAAAGAATGTAATGTCAAAGTTTTTTAGATGTAAAATATATGGTAAGGCAATCATGTTTAAATTTCATGTAACATTTCTCATAATCAATTAAACCTCAGATGATATATTATATGACATACTCTCTTCTCGTATCATATTTTTGGGCAAGCATTACCCCAACTAATATGGGTGTGTAATTAGTATATAAGATCAAAGTTTGATCATTAGAAGGGGGAATAAGTGTATGCAGGTGAAGCAATGATTATTTCATGTTATCAAATGCTTTTTGACAAGGATCCATATTTTCTAAAGCATTACCTTTCTAAAGAAGAGAATTGACATAATGGATATGGTAATCCATTTCAAGGATGAATCATATAATTACCTTGAGTTTACCAAGATAAGTGTGAATGTCTGGAATGGAATGAGGTATGGGCATGTTTATGATAGCACTAATCTTATCAGGGTCAACATCAATGATGTAGAGATAGACTAAGAATCCTAACAATTTACTAGATGTGACACCAAAGACACATCTATAAGGATTTAGTCTAACTTTATATTTGAGAAGATGGTCAAATATGATGGCAATATCTGAGAGATGAATCTTGTGGATTCTATGTTTAGTAATGAGGTCATCCACATAGGTCTCTACAATTTTGTGGATAAGATCATGAAATATATGAGTCATTACCTATTGATAAGTGGAATTGTAATTTTTGAGGCCTAAGGGTATTTTAACATAGCAATAGGTGCCCAATTCTATGGTGAAAGTGGTCTAATGTTGGTCCTTAGGATCAATGTGAATTTGATTGTAACCTAAGAAATCATCCATAAGAGATAACATTTCATAACCAGTTGTGGAATCGATAATGCCATCTATTGAAGGGAAAGGGAAACTATACTTGGGATAATCAAGATTAAGATTATGGAAATCAATGTAGATTCAAATGACCATAGTGACCTTTTTTTAAATGAGAACTATGTTAGAAATCCATTCAAAATAATCCACTAGTTTTATAAACTTAGCATCAAGAATTTTGATAATTTCCTTATGACATAAAGAGGAAACTTTGAGTGAAATTTTATGTTTCTTTTGATGCATATTTTTGGATTTAGGATAAGTGATGATGTTGTGCACCACAATTCTAAGATCAATACTAGGCATGTCTTCATAAGACTAGGTAAACATCTCATAATATTTATCAAAAATAAACTAAAGTTATCATGTTAAGTAGGTTAAAGTTCAAAATAAACTATAATTGGTTGAGGGCATGATGGAGTACCATATTCAATGTGAGTAGTTTCTTTAATAAACATAGCATTACCATCTTGGAAGTGGTATGGTGCATTAAGTAAATAAGAAACTAGATTAGATTTAGGTTTGATTTTATAGATGAAGTTATTGAAATAAGGGGCTTTATTTTTGAAATTCCAAAGTTTGTGATGTTTCCAAGGGAGTTGAGGTTCTCGAGCATGAATTAATTCAAAAATAGCTTCATTGCTAAGGAGAGTGGAAGATGACCATAATACTCAACATCTACTTTGAGATAGAGAATTTGATAACCATGGTGATCATATTCAAAATGTATCAGATAGAAATTTGTGGCCTTAGCATCTAGTGTAATCTTAAGAGTAGAAGAAGTAGATGGATTAGATAGGAGTGTTGCATTGATAGGGGAAGAATAAAATGTATCGATGGGATTTATAGGTGGTAGAGAAGATGCAAGAATTTTTAGAGGTTTCAAAGCTATGATTTTTTCTACCACCCAAGAAGTATCAAGAAGTGGAGAATTAATAGGAGGTACATGACCTTCGAGATCTAATTCATGATCCATTGAAATGGTATGGAAATCACATTTAAAATCATGTTTTTGAGATAATTTTTTTTTTTAAATGTTGAAATTCCAAGTCTTAAGATTAATCTTGATCTATGATGTATTTATCATCATAGGTTGTAAAAATAGTACATGCTTGAGATTTAGGGGGAGTTTTAGAAGGTAAAATCTTGATGTTACTAAATTTTTATGGAGACATGATGAGAGGATCTTGAAATAATTTGGCCACTCCATAATCATTGCATGTGAAGGAATCTTCTAGTAAAGAGGTTCTTTATCATTACATGGAGGGGGAAAATCAGTGATCTCATCAATGAGAGGAATAATACGATCACAAGGTAATAAAGAAAGAGGAATCCACTCTGATATATAGGGAGGTATCTTGGTATTGTTTTAATTATGTTTTGAGTCATTAGTATTACCATCATCTAAATAATTAAGAGTGACTTGTAAGTCTAGATTGATGTTGATGAACTCAAGTAAGGGATCATTATTGATGGTAGGAATGGTAGGGATGTGATATTGAGATGTTGGATTAGGAATTTGAATACTCTAATGGTTGGGATTAGCCTCATGCTTATACCATTTTTTTATTTAAGAATTTAATGTATTGGCTACCATAAGTAATGATGTCCCTCATTCTATTAGTCCATAGGAGACCAAGGAGTATGTTATAAGATAAGGGTAAATCAATGACCATAAGTTTAGTTTGAATGGTCTTAAGTTTGATTGTTAGGGGAAGCCAAATATAACCAAGTGGATTTTGATTAGTTTTGTAAAATCCATGATAGGTAAGGTGGGTTTTCCTGAAATGATCTTTATTATAACTAAGTTGTTGGATAAACCACAAAGATGTCACATTAATACTAGAGCCTTTATCAATTAAAACTTTATGAATAAGGGTAGTATAAATGGATATTTTAATGAATAGTGGTGGATCATCAATGTAAAAAATGATTTCATCATTAAACATGTCTTCTTTAATAAATTCAATAGATAGTTTGGAACAAGGACACATAGTTTCAATGGTATGCATATTGGTAGGTTGAGGCTCAATGGAAGGTGGTTCTTCATCTAGAGGATATGGATCCTCAATTTACTATAATTATTTCATAAGTAACTCGTGATGATAAGGGGAAGTATGAACTAACTCCATAAGTGAAATATTTCAAGGCATGGATTTAAGTTCTTCAAGAGAGTTCCAATGGGATTTAGAAGAAGAACTAGTGTGATTTTTGGAAGGTAAGGTATATTTTAAAGGAATAGAAGTTGTTAGGGGTTAAAAATAAGGAGGTGGTTCCTCATGGGTTTTTGAAGCTAAATTAGTGGTTTTAATATAGTTTATAATTTATTATTCTAATTATGGTTTCTTAAGTTTTATGACAAGAACTTTGAGAGCCAGCTTACGATAATATTTGACCTTAGTTGTATTAACACATTGAGAATTATTGTAATATTGGTTATAGTCAACATCAATAACACAAACATCCTTAGTATTTTATCAATTATTATCTATGGAAAAATATTTTTGGTTATTATAAAAATAATCTTTGAAAGCTTGTCATTTTTGAGAAAAAGTATTCTAATCTTGATGACGAAGGTTGATCATGGATTCATGATTAAAGGAATCACCAAACATGTCAGAGACAAAAAATTTAGTAAGACCTCTACAAGATTCAAGTGAATGACAAATGTCAGCATGGAACCAATAAAAATTATTAGGTTCATACCACTTATGAGGATTATTAGGATAAAAAAGGGTTTAGAGGGCAGTAAGAATTGTTTCATTTGATGCACAGTGAGTGGTATGTAAGAAGATGAGGGAATGTCAGCTTTGGCAACTCTTGGTTTGGTTAAAAGATTATTTATGATGATAGCATTGGTATAAGTTTTAAAATATCCTTTAAATAATTTAGGATTAGGTTTTAATTGCTTCATGAGGAAGTCTTGACGTTTAGCTTGGTCAAGAGCTTCATTAAGTTTTTGGGGGGCAAAAGTTTAAACCTTATATTAAAGAGGAGTTAAAATAGTGATATAGAGTTTAAACAAATTGTCATCAGTCATGTTATGGTCAACTTAATGGGATAGATATTTGGATCATTTGATAAAATCATGAGTTGATTTAGTAGGAGATTGCTTAGCATTGATGAAATGGCAAAGATAATTTTTGGGAAGATCATTATGTTAAAACTCTTTAACTAAAGGAATGACTAAATCCTCAGGTTTCCAAATGGAATGTTGGGGAAGTTAGTTTTATCATTCCAATAAATCACCAGTGAAATTTTTAAATATAAGTTTAGTTGTGGTGAAAGTATTGGTTTAGATACACTCTTTGTAAATATTTCCAGAGGCTTTGAGAAAGGATGCAACATCTTAGTCCAATTATACTTTATAGTTGGATATATATTAACAATATCAATGGACATGATAAACGGAGCTAAAGTTCATTTTGTATGTTTTGAAGCATTTTTTTATTCATGATAGGTTGAAGAATAGCATTACTTGAGGAATCTCTAAGAGGTGGAGGAAAAAAATTTAGATTAGCTTGAGGATTGATAGTCAAAGTTTGATTAGCCATATTGATCAAATGAAATTGTAATTGATCATTTGATGTGTTAGAAGTTTTCATTGTGTTCATTTTTTATATGACTTTTGAAATAAGTTGAGTCATATTAATTGGTGGATTGGTGTTTGGAGGAGAACTCCCCAAATTAGTATTAGGAGGAAGGTTATTAGAAGATGGATTATTAGTGGGATTATTAGATATACTTGTGTCAATTTCTCCTAAAATATGTTGAAGAGTTTGAAGATGAGAATTGTCTTGATAGGTATAAAAAGGATAAGATCCACCTACTTCATATTGAGGTGTGATTTTCACCATGTTACAAGCCACAAATGAAGGAGGGGAGAAGGTGATCCAAGATTGAGGGTTCTCTTGGGAGGAAAAAAAGAGGGAGAAATGAACATCCCATGTGGTATCTAAATGGATTAAAGTTGACCAAGAAGATTTGAATAGGGGACTTCATGATGATTTGAAGAAAACGAACAAAATTCTAAGGAAAGAGAAATAGAGAACTAAGTTGGATAGATATGACAGCATTAAGATTACATAGTCAACTAGGTTGACCTAGTACTACAAATTGGAAAAATAGATTTTGATAAGAGTACAGAGTTGACTAGCTCAACCTAGTATTATAATCTGACTAGTAAAAGAGATACAGGGTCAACTAGGTCAACCTAGTACTGTAGGAAAATAAGAAAAATAGTATGTAAGAGATTGTGTCAAATAGAATGATAATGTACTAAAAATGGGGATAGATTTTTCAAAGTACTTAGAAATCAATAAATGGAAGAAAACACATAATCAATTGGATAAATGAGAATGATCCAATTGAGGCACATGGCATGAAATATTGCACCAATGATGACCAATGAAAGTTTTTGGAATACAACCTATAATGAGTAAAGAGCAAGAAATCAACTTGAAAATTAATGCTAGGTAAGTGGTCATCCTGGATGCTATTAGATTATTATAGTGTTATTTTAAATGTGATAGGGAAGTTGGCTAAAAGTGAACTAAAAATCAATATATGGATAGTTTTAGGATGTTTAGGATAAAATGGATTTGTGTTGGCAATAGTAATGGATTGGTATTGGGGCCTACCCCCTAAATTCATAATCCCATGGTGATAAGGGTGTTAGGTGCTTTGCCAGTATATACCATTATCCACATGTTTATACTTGGCTATAAAACTAAGTCATCTTCCCACTTGGTGATTAAATCCAAGTAGGTAGGCTTTGGGTAGATAAATGTTTAAATGAATTTTGAAATTATGTGATTTGATAGTGTGTTTAAGAAATAAAAATAGTGTAACTAAATTATATATTGAAAAATCACCTAATTAGACTATGTGAGCTAGGATAAGCATGCAAACAACTAGAAGTGAAAGAGTGAATTAATTACTAGCATATAGTTATTAATTCCTGATTTGAAACATAGTACAGAGTTAGTTTAAATGATAGTATATGCAAACATTATAGAATAAAGTCAACAGTGTCTCTACTATACTGTAAAAGTAAGGATCCTTAAGAATTAAGTCAACCAATTCAACCTAGTCTTTCAAATAGAAGATAAAATACAGAACTAGGTCAACCAAGTTGACCTAGTTTGTTATATGGTTACAATTTTAAAGACTACAAACTTTATAAAATAGAACTATAAGGAAGAACTAAATTGAAAGAGAGAAAAAAAGGAACCTTGGTGGGTTGGAAGATGTTAAGTATTATGAAATTTATGTTAAACTACCTTGAATGTTACTTCTAAATTATTCTAACTATATCGATTGAGTTTACCTAGTTCTATAATTCCCTATTTGTTGAAGCCTATTAAGATGATTATATCAGTCTGGTTGACCTAGTATATTTTTTGGAAACTGTCTAAAATACTATGTTGACATGTTCGACATAGTTTGATATCTATAATTGAATTAGAGTATTGTGTTTAACTATTCAACCTAGTAACCTATATTTGATGAAGACCTACATAAAAAGAATAGAGTCATTTTTTATGAAATAATGTGTTAAACCTATACATAAAAGTTAGAAACTATACCAAACATATCAAGCTAGTATCGTAAATATAGAAAAAATAATAAATAAAATGATATAAAATTAAAATCATGAAAGAAAACCTACAATGGTTAGATTAACATATAGTTCACTAGAATTTATGCCATCAAAAAAATATTAGATCTATAAATCAATCCTAGCTCAGAGAATACAGATCCTACTTACACTTTTGATTGGGGATACATTAGATAATCAAGAACATGACCAATATGTAGATATTCTAGACCCAATTAGAGGATCTCTTATCATAACAATATCATTAGAGAGGGTTCCAAAGCTTTCAGTTAAGAAAAACTATGCACTAACCCTAACTAAGTCCTATGCTTTCATATTCACTATACTAATAAAAATTAAATCAAAGAAATATAATATAGTTCTTACCAAATATTGTGGCAAAAAGTGGGGGTTAGTAAAAAAATGAAAATGAACATGCATAAGAGAATCCTAATTAAGCTATATGTATGTAAGACCCTAATTCATGGAGAAAAAGAGTAATATTATTCAAACATAATTACTTATGTTACTTTTATCTACTAAAGAGAGGAGCAAAGTTAGATATACCTACCTAGAAGGTGAACTCATCGAGAATAAATCTCTCCCTTGGAAAAAGGTGCTTTGAAAGAGGTTTTTGTGGTTTGTAAGGATCACTAAGAAAGGCCAAAGAATCCAAGACTTTTTCATAATACTAGATTCTTCTTCAAGTAGAAACCTTAAGCTAAGACTCCTAAGATAGAATAGTGGAAGATCAAATTGTAAATAAGTATAAATGAATAATAATTATTGATGTATCTATAATAATGGTGAAAATATCTTGTATATATAGATGGATATATCCCTAATCCCTTCTAAAAGTTTTGGCTGATAGGGTCTACCTAGTCAACCTAGTATCATTATTGACAAAAACTCACTAGGTCATGGGTTAGGTCAATCAAGAGCCAACCTAGACCCTAAATGAGTTTCACCAATAAGATTACAAGGTCGACCCAGTTGACCTATTCATGTAAATTATTGAAAGCAGTGTTAATTTAGGAAAAGAGGTATAAAAGGTGGTAAAATACTAGAGGAGTATGTAAAATAAGAGTAATAGCTTAGGGGAATAGTTTTATAATATGGTTGGATTGATAATAAGTGGAAACAAGGTAAAATATTCCTATAAAGCACAAATGGTCTTCCCACTCCTTTCTCGGTACACCCCTTAGGGTGTGCACTTAGAGAGATTGAGACATGATGGGTTCTTATATGATAGAAAACATTAATAATTGATAAAGTTAAAAATATTATGTGTATACAGATACCATTGTTATCTATATTTTTATTATTTTGGAAAAAGCATGTGACATGTCTTATATGTAATATTAAATAATTCATAATGTAGATGGAAAAGTTTGAAGCTCTCAAAGACCAAATTAGGAACACTTTTCATGTATATCTATAGATCCCTACTAGCTTGTAAGTCCAATGTAAATCATCTTCAAGTTTATTTAATTGCTATTGATATTTATTTACTATTCATGCATGATCATATAAGACATACAAACACTTTTTTATCAACAAAAAAATGGGTTATTTCTTTCTGTGTTGGTTTTTTTAATGTTTTGGTATGTGCATGTGTAAGGAAATATTGAACACATTCTATAAAAAAATAAAGATAGTCATAAATAATATCTCTAAACTAGAATATAATTACATATTTATATTCCTCTTAAAAAAATAGACAAGTTCAAAAAAAAAAAAAAAATTGATCTAATTCTATATGAAAATTTGATTAATGTTTTAACTTGCTTTGTACATACACATTTGATACTCCAGAGTTCATCAACGAAGCTCCAAAGTCCATCAGCAAAGGTCTAAAATTTATAAGACAAGTTTTGGATTTGAATAGAATTGGACCTAAATATTCCTAGAATGTATTTTGAGGTTTAATATTATAAAGGAAGCATGAGGGAATGTTTTATAACATTTTTTACAGTGTTTTATATATATATATATATATATATATATATATGTGTGTGTGTGTGTGTGTGTGTGTGTGTGTGTGTGTGTGTGTGTGTGTATGTATGTATGTATGTATGTATGTATGTATGTATGTATGTATGTATGTATGTATGTATGTATGAATTCTATAAATAGAAAACTTACAAAAATAAACATCAACACTACGAAGGTTTGTAACTATGTTAATATGAAGGCAAAGAGTTGATTAGATAATTTATACATATTTTAATAAAGTGAAATCTATGTATGGTATTTCTAAAAATAGGTATTATTAAATAAGGAAATATATTATAGTACTCTAGCTACTATGACTATCTCACACATCAAAGTTATTAGAGGAAACTAAATTTGGTGTATTGTTGTTTAGTTGTTAACCTAAAATAATAAATTGATTCTAAACTTATTTTTTAGGCTATTGAGGTTAGTAAATTAGTTATAAACATTAGTAAATTAGTTCTAAACCAATTTTTTAGTTTTTTAAGGTTAGTAAATAAGTTTCAAATTGATTTATTAAATCGTTACTCTCAAATAATTCATTGTTAAATAAGTTGTATTATAAATACAATCTTCTTATTCATTGTGAGGAGGATTGAGAGTTAATAGAGTTATATATATCATGGATTTAATATAATTATCAATCATTTTTTAGGTTTTAATCATTTATTAGAAGTAATGAGAAGTTGATGAAGTTTTTACAGATCTAAGGGTTGATACACATCATATTCCAAGGAAGAGCAAGGGCCCACTCAACCAAAGAAGAAAGATATTTTATGTTGTATTTTGTTTAAATATTTTTTTTATTTATGTTAAGTTTTAGTGAATAAATTAAACTTGCAATAATATGTGTTAATATGTGTGTTTTCATTTGAGTTATTTTTAGCATTTTAATTCCAAACATTTCCTATTGAAGCATTTATATTGTAGCAACATAGATTAAAGTGTGTTTACATTTTATGCATTAAGAATCATGAAAATAGATTAATGGTGTGTTTACTTTAAATCATTTTTATTCCATCAAAGTGTGTTTCCTTTAAAAGAATTTAAATTAAATAAGTGTGTTTGATTTTATAAGTTATAGATCATATTTTCAATTCAAGTAATTGGATTAGATCTTTAGGAGTAAATGATCAACTCCCTATAAACATATAAGTGTTTTTCCTTGTCCTTTATACCTTATTATAGAGTATATTTGGACACCATACCTATTTTTATATGACATAAACTAAACTTAGTTGACTAAATTAAGGGATTGATGACACACATCATTTTTAGCACTATTGATAGGGATTTTTTAGGTGTTAGTAAGGTATAAATAATAAGTTGATAGTTGATAAATAAAACTTACTATAAATTAAATAAATTTATTAATATATAAAGAGATTTAAAATGAATATATATGCTTAATAACCCAAAAAAAACACAATCTAAACATGGGAGATAATCTAGAAAATGTATGGAATCCACAAAATAGACTTAGTGTGGATAGAGTTCAACCAACAAGAAGAACATTTACCTATCCTATTATCCTAGAACAAAATGGGAATGCTCAAATGAATAACATATCTCCATACATACTACCTAATTTTATTGGGATGTCCATAGAATATCCCGACCAGTTCTTATTTGCATTCAAATTATTATGTCAAGCCTATGACTACAAAATAGATAATCAAAAACTGAAATTATCTTTTTACACCTAAGGATTCACCTATGAGGTGGTTTATGGGTTTTAAAATAGATTATATTCATTCATGGGATGAAATTAAAAATGAATTTTTGGACAAATATCAAGACTATTAAATGGTAAGAGATGAGGAATTATTCTATCAAAAATAAAAATAAGACAAAATTATAGAATATTAACTAGACAGAGTCTTCTTTGTCTTTAGAATATGTCGATATGATTTGAATTAAGACCTAAATAAAATTGTTTTCTTAAATGTATTATATTATTATGCTTAAAATTATTTGAACCTAATGGGAAAAGGAGATGCAAGTAAACTACGTCTCAATGAAATTGTTAAACTATGTAGAAAGTATTCAAGAACAAAGGTTACTCGTAGGAAAATCAAAAAAGGATAATGGAGAAATTATGTAGGATAACTCATGGAGGATTTATAAAACTTTAAAACAAATATTTTTGTTCAATTAGAAGCCACACTATATGGATTTCAATTAAAATTTAATTCTACTATCAAACCCCTAGTTATGTATTACCCAAAATGTAGATTGAAACATGGCCCCTAAGACTACCCTTTAGGTAGGATAAATATGTATGGTATTTATGATGCAAATAACCATGACACAAAATAAATTATCCTCCTTGTTCTTAATAATAAATTTAAATAGATTACCCAACCAATGGAAGAACTTAATTACATACAAAGACAAGGGAATAATTTTACTTGTAATTAAAATATAAATCACTTTATTCTTAAAGATTATTCTAATCTTTGGGTGATGCCATAGGATAGAAAAACACATCTAAAAACATTGGTATCACCATATTGGTATAAAAAATATTAGAAATCAAAATAATTATGGGTGTCATATCCAAATAAGCAACCATTCATAAATCAACAATGGGTACCTCAACAAAAGTTTAATGAACAAAACAAGTTTCCACCTAAACCAGTGTTGGTACCTACACCTAATAGATAGATTTCAAAAAATAAAAAAGTAACTTATCCTAAATTAATTTCATAAAAAATATTAAATCCAAATAATAGAAAAGAAACCCCTATATATGGTTCTAAACAAAAAATAACTATGGGAGTAAATGTTATATATTGTTGTAATGTTCAGTAAAAAAGTTGACTAGTTATCCACTTGCCCACATATAAATTTCTAAATAAAAATAAATATAAATCCCTCCCAAAATAAAATAAAATGAAAAATAAGACATTCAATATTCAGAATAGGACTTTATAGTTTGCATAACATAGCCTAGTCTAGCTCCAAATTTCACTAGTCTATCTTTAAAGTCTATCAGTTTGGCTCTGGAGTTCACCAGTTTAGCTTTGGAAATGCCCATATCTAAGATATAAACTATCAAACCATAAAAAAAGAGTGATTAAAATACAAACTAACCACCACATGTTTAAATCTTATTATGTCCCATTAAAATCTCTCATAAATGAATTTGAGGAAGTCAATTCAATCCATCCAAAGACAAAACAAATTTCAACCCAAATAGAAAAAATGTTAAACATAAATAGTTGGTTGATTGATGAGAAAGAAAGTATAATTTCAGAATTCTTAGAAAGAATATTTCAATATAAAATTGTAGGAAAATATTTGACTAAATTTTATTTTAAAGATGTCGAGTATGAATGCCAAGTTTCTTATACAAATAAGGCTAACATACACAAAGAACTAATGGATGCAAAAGGAAGAATGAAGTGTTAAGATATCCATGGACACCAAATCAAAAAAAAATAGTTATTTATTTTTGGTTTTCATATAATTATTAATATGTTTATTATGAATATATATTTCATACTTTTAATAATATACCTCTACGATCTCAATAATTTTCAAATCATTTCCTCCAATCACTCATCCAATTGTCATTATACAAAGCCCATTCATGGTTGCCTCCACCACACCATTAATATTATGTTGGTTGTGGTAATTTCCAAATTAATTAGTGTATAATAATGAAATGATAACTTTTCCACCTCTTGATTTCCATCTATAATCAGGGATTATAGTATACCACACTCACTATCAACCATAATAA